>JALPQI010005245.1:0-71192 GCA_025490895.1 Thaumatotibia leucotreta | reverse complement strand
CGGCGAAAGATGCAATGTACTTCCCGCATTACGGAGCTAAATACTATAGGTACCATGATGTCATGTACCAATAACAACATAATATACCTACATTTGACAATTCACATAATACCTTATCATCAATGTTGATAACATTCAATGACATTAAATAATAAATGGACGCACAGAGCCAAACAAAAAAACCAAGAAAAGTGGCACTAAAAGTCATTTCTATCATGTTTCAGTTGAAGCTAATAACGCTCACTTACAATAAACTATAATAAAAAAACTCAAAGAATAAAAAACTTTGTGAAGTGAGCAATAAGTGTCAAATTTGCGAACAACACCGCAAAATAGTAGAAACTTTTTATGTTTAAGGAATAATGATGCTATACCGTAAGGTGACCAAATGTCAACTGTCAGACCCGAATAGCGGAGCAAAAGGACCGCAATATTTACTTCTGCAGCCCATTTTTTGGGGCCATTTTTTTGAGCTGTTTGGGGATCCACTTATATATTCTAAATCAATGATAACATTGTATAAAATAAAACTTTCAATTATTTTTAATTTGTTAGTGTAAGCGCTATAACGTATGCGGAATGAAATCTGCACAAAGTTTAATATTATATTAAATAAATGATATCATTATTATTTTCTTGAACATGTACGTTTTTTAATATCGATTTTAACAAAAATTCATGCAAGATAAAAACTACTTGAATCCAAAGTGTATAACTTTAGTTTTATGATACTTTATCCATTGATGTCGAAAAAACAAATGTTAGCATTTTTCTTGCCTCTAATTTTATCTTCTGTAGGAAAACTTTTTAAATAAAAATCCTTTGCTCATTATATTTCATATTCTTGTTAATTGGTCTATTGATACTTACTTATTATGCTAAAAATATTTAATTGAAATTAGCTATAAGTCGTTCACCGTGACATCCGTTACTGAAAAAGCAGTGCTTTTTACACTTTTTGATCAAATGGCGAAGTCATATTTTCAAAGTTGTTTATTTTTATTTTCCGTGTTGATAGGCTTGCTCTTTGTTTATGTTTCGTAATGCCCATGGTTTGAGGATGTTTTTCATCAATTTTGTTGTCATATTTAGAAGTATTTCTGAGCTCCCTGTTCGATTTTGTGATTCGGGTTAACGTAATTTCCTTTATTCGAGCTCTTTCTGAAAAGTGGCTGTAGCCAAATTGTTACATTACACTAGGGTTTCTAATATCATTTATTGGAAACGAAAAGAATGCGAGATTTTTATAAAACAGTGTTTCAAATCTTGCCTTCTTCTAAAAAATCAGAATCATCGTCGATTTTGGCCTTAGCAAATGTGTCTTGTGGAAAATACATGCAGTTGTGCGACATTGTTCTACTCAATTGGCCATAATTTCGAAAGAAAGATGCCAAACCCGACAAAACTATCCAATTTAATTAACAATTGTATACAAATTAATTTAGCATTGAGACACAAGTTAAATTTTTTTTTTTTATTTTGTTTTTACTTGTTCAAAATTTGTGCAAATTTCACTCCGCATACGTTAACATATTACCTGTGTTTTGTCATTGTTATTGTGCAGAAACATACATACAACACGAAAACCAGCGTAGCTAATTTAATCTAAGCATGTTATAACATCACACGCGTACGGAACATATCAATGGTTCTATGTTTATCAACCTCGTATTATGGAACTGTACCTATAGTCTCGGGGGAATCTAAAACATAAGGGCCTTAGATACCCTTTTGTTAAGATATTATTAACTTTTTTTTTTGTGACGAAGATAGACAACTGAGTAGCCCCCCTGATGGAAAGCAGGAACTGAGACCCATGGACATAGTGACCAAAAAATCATTTATGCGCCGCCTACCCCGAAGGGCGAGGACTTAGATGGGTTGCCTCATCTAATCCAGTAATTACACCGGCTATCTTACCCCCAAACCGGAACACAGTACTAACTATTTAGCGGCAGGTTAACGAGTAAGACGGTGGTAGCTATCCGGGCGGACCCTGCACGAGGTCCTACCACCTTTGTGTAAATATGGTCTATTACTATTACCACGGTAGGTATAGTCGAAGAATGGTTAATATACTAACTAAGCGATAAATATGTACTTAACGCATGGGAGATCTTATAACGTTGTCACTGCAGAATGGCACGAAGTGGACCATAGCCAATTTCTTTTAGAGCACATGTCCCATCGGCTAGATCTTCTCGTCGGCCAAATATAGAGACATATAAGATTTCACACATTATGCTGTAATTAGTCACTACTTTCAAATTAACTAGCGCCTATGTTAAACGTTTATGTGTTTGCATACAGAGTTCAATTTTACGTATTCTCTCAAAATAATAACGAATAACGACATATATTATGTCCTAAGTATTCAATTGTTTCTCAAAATGAACAAATATGTATTTGGGCAATTTCGCGAGAAGAGATACATAGCAAATATAGGAACCAATAAAATTAAGGAACGACCTAATAGTGCTTTACTTAGTAACAAAAATGTCCATTGGTTTTGTGTTTTGAACGACGGCTACAAAGTGGAATGATAAAAAAATAGTACATTACGATAAAAGTGCGAAAAAAAAGTTTAAGGGGCGATAAATTAAACCACGAGCAAAGGACACATGTCAAATCGAAATGAGTTACGAATGTCCTTTTCGCACGTGTATCGTACGACGTTTTTCAGTACAGATGGCCCTCCGAAGTTTCGACTTGACAATAAATTAACCACTTGTCACACTAGAGCGTAAAAAAAACACCATCGATACTGAAAAATATGTGTCTTGTAGCTAAGGAAACACAAAATCTTCTCTCGAAAATGTTGTATTGGCCGCTATTAAATAAACGAATAAGTATATAAGTTTAGATAATTTTACCAGAGTTAAGGTGAATAATTACACATACATCCAAATGAAGTACTAATTGCAAAAAAAATAGTGAATGAATGAATGACTTGCGTCAAAATATTGAAGCAAATCCCTTGAACAAACTTTTTGGTCAATCTTACAGTTGCAATTGAGTTTGTTAACAGTACCAAAAAAGAACACTAATTTCAAATTCCCCGTGTGTTTACATCACATGTTGACGTGTGCGTGACCTCAACTCTCGTGGAACTATCTATATACGTGTAACTGACTATCTGTTTATTGAAGATTGATGATGGGCAGCAGCATCATCAGAGTCGATTATAGGCACTAACGCGTATACGCTTAGGTAATAGAAGAGGCCTTTATCCAGCAGTGAACTGATTATAGGCTGATGATGTGATGTGAAATAAACGAAAAAAAACTCACTCATATTGTGTATAGGCTCGGAGAATATCGGAGGACAGATCTCCCTGTCTGTCTCGATGTCGTGAGCGCTGAACCTCAGCCTCACGATGTTCAGGTTGATGCCTCGCGCCTCAGTCTCGCAGTAGCTCATCAGCTAGAAAAAAAAACTCACCTTTGACTCTAGCCCGCTTGACACGCGCCGTAAAATAAAAAACCTCAACCTGCATAACTTTTTAAATTGGCCAGCGTTCAACTTTTTAAATTATAAACTGGCCAGTTACTTCGCGTCGTAACTTTTTAAACTTCGAGACGTATTTCGGTGCGACCGCCACTCGCCAATGTTTATAACTAACTGAGGGACTCGAGTTTGTGGTTCCCAATTGTGAATTCGTAGGCATCTGGACACAGGAAGTTAAGATGCCTAAAGTTATGACGAGTGATAATGATAATAGTTACTTCTGTTTATTAAAAATATTTATTATCTTATTTTAAGTAACAAATACTTAATCTAATCTGAGCGAATGGTGAAAACGTTTTCAACTCGCTGTATAAAAAGTAGGTACTATACAGTGTGTTACGATGAGTCGGGCTTTTAACATAACGTCGGTTGGCAAAACTAACTAAGTAACAAATACGAGTACCTACTTGAAATAGAGACCGTATCTCAGTTCTGATTCAATACTGACATAAGAGGTTGCTAAGAGTAGTGACAGTTTTTATAGTGAGTTTTGGTTGTCAGCCGACGATAATTGGTAGTAATACGCATAACTAGTAATTGTTTACAAGTACTCGTATTAACAGGTTGACAAGTATTTAAATTAACTGTACAGTTAATTTGATTTTCTTCGTACGATGAATGTAACGCGTATACTGCTTAGATGTCAAATGCTAATAATTATGTATATTTAAGGAATTAGTGATTTCTTTAAAATTATTTAATTCTGCACAGTTTTATATGTTTGCACAAATGTATGGCCGTTTCAGCATGATACCTATGCTAAGCCAGTAGCGTGCTTAAAAATTAAGTTACACAGACGCTAACGTTTACAGCCGCAGAACACTTATCGCGAAACTCTGCTGCACCAATTTATGCTAGAGGAGCATACAATATACATTTACCTATTGAAAGTATAAAGTATTAATATTACTCGAACATACTCTTACGTAGGGTTGCGTTGCCACCCGTACTATAATATATAGATTATATAGTATCGTACTATATTTTACTCGATTGTACTATATAATATACAATAACAATATAGTACTTAAAATACTATAATTTTATTATATCGCCAGTAGCTTCAATTTTGTGATTATTTGGAATTTTGAAATGGAACGCATTCGCGGAATTCGCGGCAACTACAATTTAATAAATAGGTGTACTATTTTTGTCCTCACTTTTCCTATAAGTACTATATTCTTGTAAGGTTTTTATAAAAATACAATTTTTTCTTTAAAAAAAGGGTGGCAACCCTACTCGTACATCGTATTAAATTTATTATATCTGTTATGAAGTTAACACGCATTTAATTTAACCCACATTTTACTGTACCGTCTATAACGTCACCCTCAACTATAACACAAATAAGAAATGTTATAAAAACGACATATTCAGAGAACTGAAGTGTGTGACCAATAAATATTACACTTCACGGCTCAAGTGGGCCATTAATTATAATTTGAAAGGTGTTTGTTACTTAAACTTTTTTTAAATAAAAGTAAGTTTGGCAGCCTCCGTAGCCTAGTTGGTAGTGACCCTGCCTACGAAATTGGAGGTTCCGGGTTCGAATCCCGGCGAGGGCATTCTTTGTGTAATTATTTATCACAAATGTTTGTTCCTTGGTCGTGGCTCTCTATGTATTTAAGTATCTATATTTATCTGACTATTATATATATATTATATCATCGCTTGGCACCCACATCACAAGCCTTAATTAATTGAGCTTACCGTGGGACTAGGTCAATTTGTGTAAGATGTACCTACTAGAGGTGTGCGCCGGCATAGACATCGCCGGCGGCGGCGCGCCGCAAAAAACTAAATTCGTAAATTTCGAGAATTTGTCTCGCTCACTCTAATGACGCCTTCGTTCGAGTGACAGAGAAAAATCCTCGAAATTTACGAATTTCGATTTTCGCGGTAGTAGGCCTGGATCGAGTCGTCTACAGATTCCCAATACTACAGATTCCTAATACTACAGATAAGAGATAATACTTCGGATATTGTCAATAGTATGCATTCCTGATTGTACATATTCCCAATAATACGAATTTTAAATGCTACAAATACTCAACACTACAGATTCCCAATACTACCTATAGGTTCCCAATACTACGAATTTCCAATAGGTACTGCAGATTTCAAATACTACAGATACCCAGCTTTACCACCTCTTTATAGTACCATCATCGCTCACACTGCTGGTCATACATCGGTGTATAAACACACGAAAATATTTTTTTAATATAAAATCTATTTTTGTATATTTTGCTTTGTTTGACGTTATTATTACAAGCCTACAAAAACTGCAAGCCAAATTTTAAATGCGTTTAATATATTCATAAATAAATATTTCGTATTCTGTCCAAAAAGAGGAAACATACCGACATGAGAAATACCTTTCTTAAATTGCTTATGTAAAAAAAATTGTTACAAATTGGTCTATTCTTGGAGGAGGAAACAGGGAACACAAAACCATGTTTTCGTCAATTTTACGTAGGTATTATGCGGCGAAGCTGCAGTTGTCTATTTCTAAGCCGTGCAAAGCGACAGCAAATTTTTTCTAATGACAATTTTTAAAAAGCTTCCATCTCCTTTTTCCTCTAAAAATATCTTATTTAAGAAGCACAAAAATCATTAATTGCGAACACTGAAATGAATAGAATCACTTAATAGACAGTCATTAAACCTCCTGTGGTGGCCTAACGTAAATAATGATAAAACATCTATCATCATCATCAGCCTATCGCAGTCCACTGCTGGACATAGGCCTCCCCAATTTCACGCCACCGTTTTTGATCTTTGGCTGCTCGCGTCCAGCACCTGTCAGCCATCCTGCGCAAATCGTCGCTGCACCTTGCCTGAAGGCGTCCTACACTACGCTCGTTTAGCCCAACAGTCGGTTCTACGGATAATATGGCCAGCCCACTGCCACTTCAGCTTGCTAACACGGTAGGCTAAGTCGATCACTTTGGTTCTCTGCCGGAGAACCTCATTTCTGATTCGGTCCCGCTTTCCATAGCTCGTTGAGCGACCTTGAACTTGTGGACCAGCCGTACCGTCAGTGTCCACGTTTCGGCTCCGTACGTCATGACGGGTAGGAAGCACTGATTGAAGACTTTTGTCTTCAGACACTGTGGGATCAATGATGTGAAGAATATAATATAATGAAAAACACACAGCTAGTAATACCTAGGATTATAAGCCTAAAAGCGGTTGAATAAGACCTACGTTACGACTTACAAGCAAGTGTGTTGAAAAAAGCATTACAGTTGGGAATCAGTAGACGTGAAATCTAGAGAATATGGAATCTGTAGACATAGGATTCAGTAATATTGAAAATCTGTAGACATGGGAAACCGTAATATTGGAATATTAAAGTATTGGGATTCTGTAGGTTTGTAAATCTGTAGTATTGGGAATGTGTAGACTTGGAATTCTGTAAAAGAAATCTGTACAATTGGAAACAATTCTGCTCAAGTAGTGTATTTTTTTCGTAGGTACGTATCTATACCAGAAAATCTGCAATCCAGAAATGCTGCGCATACAATCTTTTCGGTCAGAGGGAACCGCTTGTCGATATTCGCAAGCATATTGTTATTTAATGTCAATATGATCAGCGTGGCGCGTAATTTAAATGATTTTATTCCGTAAATTTTTTCGCGGCGTGAATTTTTAAAACCTCGGCGGCGGCGGCGGCGTAGGTACCTACCTAGATATTTATTATTTATTACAAAAAAAAAGTTTATATTATTTGAAAGGAATAAGCGAGTATTGGGAATTTCTTATAAATCGCTATTAGATCCAATAGATAAGGTAAAACTTAAAATAGTGTAGTCTATTTTTATATGAAAAAAAAAATATTACGAACGTCCACAAAGCTCCCTATATTTTGTTTTGATACTTATGATGTAATAATAAAGTGTGTTCCAATTCCAAATACAAACTCATTTACTGCAGATTTACAGGTTGTGATGCCGTAAAATTATATTTATTTAGTTACAGATTTATTTAAAACAATTAAAATATCTATTTGTGAATTTTTCATTGGTTAATCTAATTGCATACGTTTATACTCGGAAATCGTTAACTTCGTCTGATTTCTAAATCACGATCGATTTATCCAAAATGCCTTAGATTATTTGAATGTGAGTTGGACAAAGGAGAACCTTTGGATCACCCTGACTTAGAAAAATGATTCTCAACAATGATGGCAAAGTTCACTATGTGCACTGTTGATTGGCTCGAGAGTTTATGAAGTACAAAATGTACATATAAATAAATATAAAAACGAATACCTAATATCAGTAATGAGTAACTTAAGTTTCATTCTTGGCTCACCTGAATTAGCCGTAAACTGGTCAAGAAAGTACGCTCACCCGGTGTGCTTTATGCCTCTACTGTAAATGTGTTCTTTGTCCAAACTGTGTTTACGTACGATAGAAAATAACAGATTAAGCACGCCCGTTCCTGACTGTACCTATCGTTGACGTCTAGATTTACATTCCTCGCTTTACTACAACAATATTAAGGTACAAAATAGAATGTAATTGTCGCTTGTATTCCTATAATATACCAGTTTAAATGCCCCTTTCTGCCTAGTCAACGTCAAAAATATTTTTACAGTAACTACTTATTCCTAAAGCTAAAAATTTAAAGTATAATCTCCGATACGTTGCATTATTGCAAAAAATTGACTATAGGATACTGTAATCAATAAAATAAGTAGGTACCAATTGTTATCTCCGGGATAACAAATACTAATTTCAGGATTCTAAACGGATGCAAAATGTACGTGATGTAGGTACCTAACTACTACGACGCTATTGTCATAGGTAATGTAATGGGTTAGTTCTTGGTATTACTAGGCGAAGTATGCAAATATTTATGAAGGTAGTATACAAGGTGGTCATGAGTATATCGACAGACTTTAACGATGTATTCCTGACCACATTTTGAGACTATAATGTCCTATGGACTTATGAACTTTCCTGGATTCGGCTTAGTTTCAGAGATAATGACGTGTTTGTCAAAAATCAATTTTCATCATAACTCACTGCAAGTGTATGCAAGATTAAAATTATTAAACTATGAGTTTTCATCTTGACATTGATTGGCGTTAATAGAAGAAAAGAGAAAAAAATAAAAAAACCCTTTAAAATAATCTAACACTTTTTAACACACAAAGAGTTTTGTATTGTATAATCTAACACTTTAATAGTTTTGGTCATGTATAAACTAAATCAAAATATTAAAAAACCGGCCAAGTGCGAGTCGGACTCGCGCGCGAAGGGTTCCGTACCATTATCATTTTTTTATTAAAAAAATACAGTTAAATCAACCTACCTCAAAAACTATAGGAGATAATTTAATCAAACCAAAAATCGTTGATAGAATTTATTAATGTGCATAATATGTATATTTTTTTGAATTTTATATCCCGTAGTTTAGAAAATAGAGGGGGGGGGACACATTTTTCAGACTTTGAGAGCTGATATCTCGAAAACGATTTGCTAAAATAAAAATGAGATTTATAAACCTTCATATCATTTTCAAAGACCTTTCTATTAATACCCCACACGCTTATGTACAACTAAAAAAAAATTTCTATCCCTCAGTTACATGTATGGAGAGCCCCCACCCCAATGGTTTTTTTACAATTTAGTATCATAATCCTGTAGTGGTTCCTACAACACATATCCTTACCAAATTTCGTTACTGTAGCATTTATAGTTCCCGAGTAAATCGGCTGTGACAGACGGACAGACGGACATGACGAATCTATAAGGGTTCCGTTTTTGCCATTTTGGCTACGGAACCCTAAAAAAAAACAATATTTTTTACTTCTTTTGACATCAAAAATGCATGGCTAAAGTCTGTTGGTATACTCATTACCACCCTGTACACATTACGGTAATATGTAGTTTAAGAGGAAATGGGACCTGTAAGCTTTTAGAAAAATAGGTATTTGATAAACCTATTGCTGTCGCTTTGCATGGCCTAGAACTTCAATACACCTAAGAAAAGGATAACTGCAGCATCACCTGAAAAATACCTACGTATAATTGGCGATAACCTGGGTGCTTAGCCAAGTTGCCAATCGCTAACGCTTAATCGTCAATCGTAAACGAAAGGCAGCTAACTGTCTTTGTCGCACTAATATGAAAGAGTGACAGAGGGAAAACTAGGATACCTACGCTACTAAGCGTTAGCGATTGGCAATTTGGCTAAGTATCCTGGTTTAGTAGTCCCCTGTTTCCTCCCCCAAAAATAGACCAATGGGTCAAAATTCTTATCGTTATCTTGTTACATACGACTCTGTCACGCTTTTAGTTGATGTTTCGACTCAGTATATAAAATAATCCGGTGCAGTTGTATTTATTTTTCACGGTAGATTTTAATGCATACATGAGAAATTTAAAACAAAACTTCATCTCATACAAAAATCACAACTGCGTCACGTTTTTTAGGGACAGAAAATAAGACAACGAAAATAATTTTGAACACAATAACACAATTTATTTAAAAACGATTTGGGAAAGGTATTGCCTCTGTCGATATGTTTTTCCTTTCTTGACAACATACCAATACACTAGTTTTTAATAATAATAATATCAAAAAAAGCAATACATACCGACATGTACGTGGCAATTAATAGTTAGTAAATTAGTATTTTATTGAAAAAAAACTAACGGAAATGTCAATATCCTGGAAGGAAACAGAGGAATACGTTTGTATGGAAAAAGGTAGCTCCCATGTCGTCTTAATAAGCTGTCATAGTGACTTGTACGTGACGTTTAAAGGTGTGTATTGAATATGAGTAGACTGACTATTGCCTGTTGTTGGATATATGAATAGTGTAAAAAATAGTAGGTGTTTAGAATGCGCCCGTGAGGAAAGGGATTTTTTAGATGCAAAAACAACACAGTCACAAAATCGTTACCTAAAATGCGTTTATCATATACGTAACAGTCAAAAACTGTTTTTTTTAATTGCATTTTCTCTTAAATTGAACGGAATCCGCCAAACTTCGTACGACACTTTTTTAACTTCAAAATCTTCAAAAGTGGTCAGAAATCCGCTGTTAAAATTTTTCCCTTTCCTCAAGAGCACATTGTATAGGTATGTGTAGAAGTAGACGTAAAATCCTACACAAAGAAGCCCGCATAAATGACTGACACAACCTTAGAGCGATAACTCAATATAGAGCATGTCACATATTTTTGTGGCCTTTGTTGTACAAGATATTAAACGCGCGGGTGTTTTATGCGTTAATCGCATCCTTAGGCTGCGGTAGACGCATGCGATCATCGCATTGAGCTTACAGCATCTGCTTTAGAGTTGAAGATACTCTAAAAAATCAAACGCGTGCGTCTAACGCTGCGATTGACGCAGCCGCGCGATCTATTGTTGGATTTGTTGGTAAAAGGCTGTAGCACAAACATGCTGGTCTGCAGAAAGAACAATCAGTGCCCTCTAAATGACTCAGGAGTGTAAACAGGACCATATAGTCTATCCCCCCTATAAATGCCTCCTAACTTAACAATCGATAAATATTATTTGTCCCTTTCGGTCTTACCAATATGTCTATAAGAGTGAAAGGGACAATCAATACTTAGCGGCTTGCTAATTTAGGAGACGTTTATGAATAAGGGTATATTTATATTTTAGAGCTTATCGAACTAAATAATGTAAATGTAGCTATAGTTACCTCTCTGTTATCGAGGAGTTTTCCTTGCCCATTCTTATATTTCTTGTACAATAAAGCAGGGACGTCTTTCTTAGCAGTGTGTATTATGCCCATCCCAGCAAACCTGTTGATAAAGCAGAACGTCACTATGGTGTCAACTGTACTGTCACATTTATTTTAACCCGATATCGTATACCCCTTTGCTGGCTCAAATAAATGTAACATACAATATTAGAAATGAGAAACAAAACACTACTATGGCTACTACAACACAACGGGCTAGCGATGAAAATAACACCAAAGACATGTATCTTTCATAGGCCCTTTTTTCAATAAAATACAGTATGATTCGTTACGGATCTTCGTTTGAATCTTTCGCATCTTTCAATTAAAGAGGTTCAAATGATCAATTATGACGTAATCAAGACGAAATACTTGGGTCAAAATTCTTTTCGTTGTCTTACTTTGTGTCCCTAAAAACGTGACGCAGTGGTGCTTTTTGTATGAGATGATGGTTTGTTTTCAATTTCTGATGTATAGATTAAAATATAGCATGAAAGAGAAATACAAGTGCACCGGATTTTTTTAAATACTGAGTCGAGATAGCAACTAAAAGCGTGACAAAGTGGTACAAAAAGAATTTTGACCCACTTACAAATTGGAATCATTAATGCTTGTGGTCTATGTGACGTGAACGTGAAGTGGCATCTATTTGCGTCAAAGGCAGACAGACGTTTTGTTTTTGGATCTGAGCCTGTGTAAAGATCGAACACCTTTACAATACAATATATATATATATATATATATAGTCCTCCTCATCGTTTTCGATGACGCCGACCCCAAATAAACTCTATGGACGTTGTCTACTGTGAGCCCTGATATGGCTGGCTAGGCCGAACTTTGTTTTAAATACTCTTCTGCAATCAGAGCAATAGAGCTGACCAGCTGCATTATATGTGTACGCGTAGGAGGGCTTAGGCCTTTCCTTACGTAGCTGTCTTTTAACGTCTAAGGTGATCAGGCGGTTTTCTTCGAAATTATTGACGCTGTTAAAGACCGTCGAGCGCCAAGATGACCGTTTCACTGCAAGCTCCTCCCAGCGATCAGTGTCGATAGCACAGGCATACAGATGTCGTTTGAGTACGTCCTTATAGCGCAGATGTTGACCGCCATGCTTTCGTTTACCTGCCGCCAACTCAACCTTTACAATACAGAGGTTTCAAAAGTTTTCGGTCACTTACCCGACCCGATAGCTGCGGCCCTCCGGCACCTCGGCGCTGACATCTCTGTCCTCCTGCTCGTCTTCAAGAAGTTGGTGAGGGTGCTCATCTGGCTTGAGATGCTGCGCCAGCCGGCAGCGGATCAAGGCGCGCTTGTTCCAGTTCACCAGCTGAAGAGAAGTCGCTGTTAGATGGGTCGATTACCGTGACAGTAAATAAAGGACATGGCGGCAGTAAGAATACATTTGTTATCACCCCAACTCTTCCCGCGGGTGTCGTAAGCGGACTAAGGGATTGAAGTGTCACTGAACATTTTTGATATAAGATTGGATGATGGGCAGCAGCATAATCATAGTGGTGGTGGTATGGAGGTTAGGATGGTAGACCGTTGATCATAATATGCGTCACTTACGCAATTGTATATTTATTAGGACATGACGGCTACGACAAACGACACAAGTCTATGAGTCGTGTCTAACAGAAACTTGCTCTTTGGAAGCTGATGTAGGCATTAAACGATCAGTTTTAACTGTTCAGTCAAACTGTTCAGTTTAGCTTAGTTATCTAACTTTAGTTATCTAACTGTGATTATAAAAAGTCGTCAATTAACAAACTAGCAACATACCGCAATTTGACTACTTACGTACTATAATATTCTGAGATCTTATTCATTGAATAAGACCGTTAACGTTTCGTAATATTAAACTAATAGGAATAATATAATATTTCTTCTCGCAGAGTAGGTTAGTAAAAAGACTAAAGAGTGGGTTGGAGTTTGAGATGTAGAAGCGAGTAAAAAAGGTTCTTAACTTCATTTTTATTAGTCCCCATGTCAATAAGCTTTAAAAAAATTACGTCACATATTTTCTACTCACATGCCACACGAATTGATATCTTATATCTACGTAAGTAAGATCCCTTACATAGATATTCCCATTTTTAAAACTAGCCTCCGTGGCGAATGTACTCCCTATCCTATTATAAAAACACGTTTCGTTTCTGAAAACTTTAGAACAGACCTCTATTGTGCTTTGTGTTATAGTGATAGCGTTCTAAATATAGGCCGTGTATTATTAATACTCGTAATGGTTATATTCTGTAAACACATTTTATGTCATATGTTGTAATATGAAGTGAATATATAGACGCTAAAATATAAATAAATATAGCGTGAGTTGTTATTGTCGTTGTTCTTTGAAATCGAGTAAGTTGGGGTTGGGAGTACATTTTGGTAGGACATTTTCATCGGTTGAGAACCAAAACTCACAAAGTAACAAATACTTCAAGGTATTTGAAATAAAGCTCGTATCTTAGCTAAAATTCAGTACACATCCCACGAAAGTGAAATTTCATTTAAAAGTTTCTTCTGAAAACGTAAAGAAGCTTAATTATTAGTGTGTTGATATTCCATAGATTTAATATATGAAATTTGAGCAATTAATTGAGCTGAATTGGTACAAAAAATAATGTTTTAAGTACTTAAACTTAACGAGGCACTTGTCAGAGAGTAACGAGGACACCCAAAAAACCGGCCAAGAGCATGTCGGGCCATGCTCAGTGTAGGGTTGTGCAATTTTTTTTGGCAGGAAGAAACTAAATACCTATCCAAGTTATGCTGGCCTTGAAGAGAAATGATTTGTATATCCTTCAATTCATACCTCAACCATAGGATGTGTTTTGATTTTACTGGTTGTGCTGGTTTTACCAAGAAGGCAGCCATGGGTGCCAACCATCTCACTCTTGTAACGGAACCGGAAGTGGTCCTGCGGCTGCTCTACGATGCGCAGAAACGGCCTGTCTGTAACAAAAAAATTATACAGGTATTTTAGGTGTCATATACCGTGCAGGAACGAAATAAAAAAAACCTACTTCAACAACGTCCAAGGTGGGATAACTGGGATTAGACCTGCCTCACACACATTCGGTAACCCTTTTAAAAAAGGAATATTTACTGTACTCGTGACATAAACGAGATGACTAATGACTTCTATAGATCCTCGTCGTAGTGCAGGGAAAAGTTGACGGTACCAGCTCACGAGGGAAATCACTGATGAGGTGGACAGACCAGATCAAGGCCACAACTAAGTGCTCGCAAAGCTGCAACGAATGACGCCGAATTACCAAGACCATCGCTCATCGTGATCTCCAATGATGACCACAACCACTCTGACTCACGACAAGAGTGTACCGACTAAGAAGAAGAGTCCACTAATGACCCTATTCAACAGCAGGATTACAACACCGAGTAGGGGCTAGTGTTCTTAAGCAGTGGCTTTCACTAACACACAGTAGCGTAACTTTACCATCTGGGGCCTGTGGCAAATTATTTTGATGGGGCCCTATCAGTAAAAATCGTCACATTGTACTCAGTTTAATTTTAAATTTAAATTCACTGCCTCTTGGGCCGGGGCCCTCTTGGATCGGGGACCCGTGGCATTTTGCCAGCCCTGCCACCCTATTGTTACACCACTGCTAATACATGTGTATCCTAACCAAATAGAACTTAAAAATAAACAAATCACATTGCATATAGTCTATTGGAATCGTAAAAAAATATTTTAAGCCCAGAATAATTGCTTAGCCATAAAACATCCTAAACATCCTGTAAATAAAATTGGAATTGACATTAAAATCAAAATACTCACTTTACAAAATAAAGGATAACAGATAAGGCAAGAGTCAATAAGTAGTTATGATATCATGGTTCATTATCCACTTGATTCTAGTTTATAACATCAGTTTAAATAGTCAATAATAATAGATTTATTATAGGTACCTGGAATTAAGTATAATCTCTTCATAAACAAGTAAATAAATGCTAAGTAACCATGCTAAATATTATTTTATAACTATGTATAAATAATAAAAATAAGAAATAATACAAAGTAGTTCAGAAAGGATGTGCAGAAATGCACAGCATTAATGCAAATTGTTTATAAACTACACAATATGCTTACAGGTTTAAATTTAATGTTGTTTAACTTAAAATAGCCACTTGAAGCATCTGGTTTCATTATAGTAACATGGGATAAAGTATAGATTGAAATGCCTAATTCCCCCCTTCCTTTCCTTCTACTTTTCTCTGCAGCTGACTGTACATCTAATCTGTCAGCCTCCATGGCCTAGTTGGCAGTGAAGCTAGAGGTTCCAGGTTTGAATCCTGGTGAGGCAATTATTTGTGTATATATTTATCACAAATATTTGTTCCTTGGTCAGATGTTCCAAGATAATTATGTTTTATTATATATTTATGCCATTTAATACAATTGTAAATGGCACTGTTTCTGCTATATTGGTTATGTAAGGTATTTGCATTGTACATGCCTACATATTTTGCATTAAAATAACCAGAATCTGGTTTAACTTTTTACAACATGTTGACACATTTAACACTGATAAGCGTCTTGGATAGCTGTAATGATATGTCTTTCATGTGTGAGCCATTATCAATTTTATTGATTCAATTCTCAGAATCATGGACTGTAACTTTACTTTATGTTATGATATAATCAAGAAAGAGATGCCTTAGTTAATAAAGAGCAAGTTTGAAGGTATAGGTCAAAATAAAATTTACAATTCTGAAAATAATTACCCATGTTGTTTGTTAATAAACTGGTTTTGTTGTCAGGAAGCAAAAACCTTACAACAATATTGAGTTTACTTGAGAATTACACATTTGTATAGCTTTCAGAATGAGTGGTCTGGTATGAAATATGTCAGTGCGATGGGATTTATGCGCCTATTACACCTTCCAAAATCAGTGACTAATAGAGAAACACATGGAGATATTGTTAGTTATGTCTAGCATATTACAGTATCTCCGTCATCAGTGACTGATCCAGGAAGGTGTAATGGGCACTTTAATTTCAAGTCATATCCTAATAGCAATAAGCTATATAACTCTGTTACGACACACCAACACACCAATGTTATATCATAATGGCTATGTGCCATGCAGGAATCTGTTGAGGGGGGGGGGGTGATATTAAGTTACAATATTAGACAATGGTGCAAATACTGCATATAAGTTGCAGGAAGATTGTTTGAACTTTTAATGTTAAAATACTTAAATATTAGATGTCATATAACAAAGGAAAAAAATTAAGTTTAGCAATGCCAAAGGTGGGATTGCAATCCACATCCTCAGCTTTTGCGGATGATGCCTAAACCGCTCGGCCACTGAAGCCTTACCAAACTTATAAACTTTACAAACTTCAGTATTTTTTCTTTGGTATATGACATCTAGTATTTAATAAAATGATTTGAGTTGTTCCACAAAATATGTTGAAATATTGTTGTACATTCAATTTAAATTTACATATAAGAGTAAAATGTTGAAATTATGGAAAGCTCCAATATTATTCAAATTAGGGCCAATTGCAGTAGAAATTATCAGTTACGATATGAGCAACGGTTTGCCCCTATGGTATCATTATCACAATTTTACTATAACTTTTAATTGATAAAGTTTCAGTTACCTTTCATACCATTGAAGCCATTGTAATCCGTGCATGTCAGATCATTAAAGGAGTTCGCCAACTGCGGCACTTGCTGGCACGGAGACCGGTGAGGAGACCCCATGTATGACAGTGGCGACGAAGCCGTTTCACTCATAGTATCATGCTCACTTGTTGACATTTTGTTTCCTACACTGAGAACTGCTCAATTTGCAATTTTTACTAGCGTATCCTCTACTCACTCCTACATAAAGCCTGAACACAAGTTGAAGTGAAATAGAATACGGAAAATCCGAAAGAAAACACAACTTCACACTAATAAAATCATTCGAACGCAGTCTAACAATAGTTCCCACATGTCGTTATGATAAATAAAAACATTGAGTTATTATTCAGATGCCCCTTGAGCATAGGGGTATTGCGTATAATTCTAATAATATACGAATTAGAAATCAGCAGTGCAAGTTCTTTGCACGCACTTGCAAAACTCTGTGTTGATGTTGGTTGACGGCAACGGCGCTGTCGCCGCTGTCTGACATTGACAGGATGAATCCAGTGTTGCCAGTTCAATTGTTATGAATTCACAGGTTTTAGTGTGCTTAAAAATATGTTCATAATGCTTGTTTTCAGCCGCGTGGTGATTATAGTAAGAATACGTTTGTCGCCACAGTTAATCAGTCAACTAAGGGATTTAAGCTTGAAATCCATTTGCCAAGGGTAGCGATTATGGACAATTACCACAACACAATCAGATTCAGTCCAAAGAATATAATACTCTAAAGAGGTATATATCCAGTGGACTAAGATAGGCTAAAAGGAAAACGATTCTAAAAAGATTTTAAATCGTATAATTCAAAATAAAAACTGAACTTATAAGGAAATTTGTCGAAAGTCATCTACTTGCACGTTTAGAATATTTAAATACAGATTCATGATAGGCAGCGGGCGGCGGATCTATTATTTGTGACAATTGTGACTGATTGCTAATCATCGTCTCTAGCTATAACAAGACTGAGGATATACGTAATGACACTAATGACTGGATGTATTAACAAATAACAACCAACAACCCAGTTACAAGAGTAATTGGAATGAGAGATATGGTTGCACAAAATATTCAATGTTCGCTCTAGGTCACCCTATCGATTTAGGTACTGATTAAAATATTTAACATAATTTTACATAACTTATATGGAAAGGGAAATATAAGCGACTAGATGTACATATTATAATACCTCGAAAAAATCAATTAAGACTATCCAAGACGCCCAACATACCGGATATGCCCAATACGTCTAACTATATACAAGTGTTGCAGAATGGATGCATCCCTGTTTTTCGTATATTTTTCAGAGTGTAGGTACTTAACTAATAAATAATAATTTAATGAAAAGCGAAGATTTTTTGCCGTTGTTTAACTAAAAGAAATTGAAGTAGTAGTAAATATAGATGGCGCTCTTACCGTTATCATGCTTATTGGGCGGGAACAATTTGAGAAGGAGCTTTATGCTTAATAACAACGTCTACGCGAGTTATACACAAATGATTAGCTATAGTAAGGCACTTAAGTCAAAACCATTTTAACAGAGTTTTCGTTCGTGATTTTTAAGTGTGCGAATATAGCCAGTTGACCAAAATAACAGGCAACTTCAATATATTAAAATCATAATAAATAACAAATGGAAACATATTGACAGGTTTTATGAAAGTTAACAACGATTAGCATGACAGTATCTGCTATATATTTCTTTTCTCCCTTTTTAATTCACCTGGTAAAACAAAAACTTCTTCTAGTACCTACTTTTTATTTTTAAGACATTACCTTCTCTTTGGTAAATATCAACGTCACCGAAAAACAAATGTATGATGCAGGTAATATCGAGGGTTGCCTGGTGAAACCCTATAAGTATGTGACACCTAGTTTCGAGAAAAATGATGTTAAAGGTTTATTGTCATCGGACGCTTATTTTGATAAATAAATTCGTAGTTTTATGAGTGGTTTGTGAAAAGCAATTTTATTCACTTTAAGTTTATCTATGTTTTAGTTATGTAACTCATCTAGTTTTCCTGTAAGATAACATTTTTTACCAAGGGGTATCGACTTATTGGGTTTACGCATAAATAAAAAAACCATATTTGTTACTAAGAGGGTTTTATTACCAAATAAAAACTTAAAAAATAGACGTATCTAAAAGTAATAACGGTATTATTCTACATCTGAAAAAGTAAGTGCTTTGCCAACAAACGTTTTTAGGTTTCTTATCCATCCATGATACTCTTCAGGTATAATTCAGTATGTTTCAGCGGGGCAAAGTGCTTCTATGAACAGTTTGTCTAAGACTAAACCTAGTGTTTCAACGGCAAATGAAAAAAATGTAAGCTGTTATATGCAAAACAATGGAGATGGTAAGTTACCATGGTTTTGAAGCTCCACACATTATTTTAAGTTACCTATTGTGTTTGTGGTACTGATATTTTAATTAAAAAAATCAATTTCAGAAAATGACTCCTCCTATCTTGATGAATCGCAAATTGATATTGCCACCCAAATGCGCTATATTGTTAACGATAATAATAGCATGTCAGACTCAAGTAAGTCTTTTGTGGATTATTAAAAAAAACTGTTATTAGGATCGATCTGTAACTTAATTTATTATGCTTACATTTTTTTCCAGATGATGAAACTGACTTATTTGGCAGTGACTATTTGGATGAAGATCCTACATATGTGCCACATCCTAAGGACTTTGCAATTTTGATGAATAGCAAATCGATATCACCGCCCAAATGCACAATAATTATAGTATAGAAGACTCAAGTAAGTCTTTTACAGATTACTTAAAAATAATGTTATTAGGATAAAGTTACTTAAGTAGGTAATTTATTCTGCTTTCGTTTTTTTTTTCAGATGATGAAACTGAAGATCCTACTTACGACTATTTTACCAAAACGAATAGATTTTGACTCAGATTTTACTACTGAAAGTCCAAATGATTCGTCCAAACAGGAAGATTTTTTATGGTGCTGATTGATGAAGTTTTAGATCGAGTTTGGATTGCTTTAGAAGGTGACCATTCAGCGGGAGTTTCTTGTGTTCCTGATACAGACTCAGAGAACGATGCACCTCTGCGAAATGATTCTGGCCATGACATTATTTTTCCTGAAAGTCATAGTCCAAGGAAACATCAGGAACGTTCCTTGTCGATACTTGACAACGTTAGTCTTTCTGGTCAAGGTGAATGTGTAGAAAGAGCTTCTTCTTACGTAACGTTTCAGATTCCGAAGACGATACATTAAAAGTATTAGTACCAACTGACTCTAGCCACAATGACGGCATGATCCGTGAACGTTCCGGTGCTTGTTCACAAGTAGAAGACACTGTTAACTTAATTTTAGACAATGTTTTAGATAAAATTTGGGATTGTGTCAAACCCTTGAAGCGACGTAAGCAAGCTAAGCCATCTGAATGGAAAGTAAATATCGCTAAAAAGCGAAAAATGGAAGGGCTACCTTATGTAACCCAAGGCGTTTAGCGTCCTGCTAAAGTTCCAAAGCCTCTTTGGAACCTCCTCGATCCTTGAAGCCTCCTTTGGAACTTCAGCAGGACGCATTAGCTGAAACGTAAGAAGAAGCTCTTTCTATACATTCACCTTGACCAGAAAGACTAACATTGTCAAGTATCGGCAGGGTACGTTCCTGATGTTTCCTTGGACTGGGATTTTCAGGAATAATAATGTCATGGCAAGAATCATTTCGCTGAGATGTATCGTTCTCTGAATCTGAATCAGAAACACAAGGAGCTGAATGGTCATCTTCTACAGCAATCCAAACTCGATCTAAAACTTCATCAATCAGCACCATAAAGAAATCTTCCTGTTTGGATGAAACATCCAAAACTCTCAGTAGTAAAATCTGAGTCAAAATCTATTTGTTTTGGTAAAATAGTCGTAAGTAGGATCTTCAGTTTCATCATATGAGAAAAAACGAAAGCAGAATAAATTACATATTTAAGTAACTTTATCCTAATAACATTATTCTTAAGTAATCTGTAAATTACTAAATTGAGTCTTCTTTACTATTACTATTGTGCATATGGGCGGCGATATCAATTTGCGATTCATGAAAATTGCGAAAGTCCTTAGGATGTGGCACATAATATCGACGCTGGAAAGGAGAAATTGGATAAGCGACACTTTTGAAGATATTGAGTTATGTACACCGTTAGAATCGGCAAATTTTTCTGCGTCGAATGAGCTAGGTTTCGAATCCATCTGACAACTTTTGTGTCGCTTATCCCATCGGTGATTTAGAGAACTTTCGATCATTTTTTATTACTAAACGACTTGGTTTTTGACAACTTTCAAGAAAATGGAGATTAGATAAAATATAATCCGACATAATGAATCTTGGATTATTTTACCTATTTGTCATGACAGGTTAAATTTTACTTGGATATTTTTGCTGTGTAACAACTAATCATCACGTGTGGGTTAGCTATTTCTACCTGACTGTATTATATGTTCTTATGTCGTTTGGACAATTTTACCTTTATCTTAATTTAAAATTTAAGACGGTTAGACAATATTACTTGACTATGATATCTGAACTATTGGCGCTTATCCATTTTTACCCCTACATTTATTTATGAACCATTTGTCGCTTAGGTATCCCTTTTTACCTGAATTTACATTAGAATACTACTGTCACTTATCCTAACTTGCACCTAGAAACAATTTGCATACATAAATGTCTGCTATTTTATTCTTTGTCTTGTTCTGTAGAAACATTTGGCAGAGGGGTTGTCCTGTCAATTGTTACTTAAACAACTTGTTGTAACTGCGTCAAATAAAACGTTTTTGGAACTTTAATAAATAAAAATGAAAAAAGAAACTGGAACTAACTAAAACTATTTTATAAGTGTTATCATAACGTAATACGGTGGATAAACATACTAACAGGTACGTTTGTTAAAAGTAGATAGTTTTCAAGGGCCTCGTTTGTAGGTAGGTACTAACTATTGTCGGCTCAATAACGAGTTATCTATATTACTAGAGTTATATATATATATATATATATATATATATATATATAGTTGATTTTGCATGTTTTAAAATAAAGAGAAATTATCTCAAATAGATAAACAAAATATAATTATTTGTTTTTAATACTTAACAATAACTATTACTTACTCACATACTTATCTACTTTTTGGAATAAAGTTATAAAAATACCTAAAACAGTGTCTTTCTTTTTTCACGTGTAAGTAAATTCGTTTACTAGTCACGGAATGTTACTCTTGTAATTGAAATGACTGACTATGAAGTCTAAAATAGTTTCTCATTTTAAGTATGTGGATATTTCTTACTGATATATTTATGCTATTTTTTTCAATTTATATATTTTTACCCGAATATAAAATAAGCCACATCGGCAGTTAGATAATTTTAACACGATGAATTTGTTATGTAAATCTCGGGTGGACTTTTTTACCTTCCTTAATTCTTTTACAACGTGTTGGTTAGATAATTTTACCTGAATCAATTTTTCCGACCATTTTGCTTAAGCGACAGTAAATCCTTAAATAACACTTAAATACGTTAAATAATTAAAACATCACATAGAAAACATATATATGTCCACAAATAATGCTTCAATTATTTGATTTGGCCTGCTAATTCATTTTAATGATTTTTTTTCGAAAATCTCGGCGGTTTTTTGCCTCTCCTGTAAAGTACGCACTGTGTCGCTTATCTAATTTCTCCTTTCCAGCGTCGATATGTAGGATCTTCATCCGAATAGTCACTGCCAAATAAGTCAGTTTCATCATCTGGAAAAAAATGTAAGCATAATAAATTAAGTTACAGATCGATGCTAACAACAGTTTTTTTAATAATCCACAAAAGACTTACTTGAGTCTGACATGCTATTATTATCGTTGACAGTATGGTGCATTTGGGTGGCAATATCAATTTGCGATTCATCAAGATCGGAGGAGTCATTTTCTGAAATCGATTTTTTTATTTGAAGTATGAGTACCACAAACACAATAGGTAACGTAAAAAAATGTGCGGATCTTCAAAACCATCTTCATTGTTTTGCACATAACAGCTTACATTTTTTTTTTGCCGTTGAAACACTAGGTCTAGTCATAGACAAACTGTTCATAGAAGCACTTTGCCCCGCTGAAACGTAAAAAATAATTAATATTATTTAATCAAAAGTATTAACCACAACTACCTTTTTATTATTTTTATCGTAAGAATCACTCAAAGTCGCGTAGTTTCATTAATCGTCAGTGCTAAAACCCGATAAGTTCGCATAAAACACCAACAATTATTTTCACAGTCAGTGCTAAAACCCGATAAGATCAAATAAAATAACAACAATGCTTTTCATAGTCAGTGCTAAAAACCGATAAGTTCAAATAAAACAACAATAATACTTTTCATGGTAACGGTTAGGTACAATAGCTTAGATTAATTGTACTTGAACTCATTACTATAAACACGGTGTGTACTGATCAATGATTAGGTTATAACATGATTAATTATCTTATTTTTTAAATACGACAATTCTACGTTTATTCTAGGTTAGAAAAGTAAATTACCTGTTTCCAGCTTATTACTGCAGGCTAGTTGCACAAATTTTCTGCCTCGGTCACCCATCACACAACTTTGAACACATTCACAACCTTCTTTAAAACAATACACCCCTTTTTAACAGCTATTTTCAATTAAATATGCAACGTCGCAGCGGTGCGCTTGCGTTCGTGTCGCTACTTGTCGAGGCCCCCGGACATATTTGAAAGAAATTTGTTAAAGGCCTCTTGCGAGAATCCGATTACTAGACTTAACATAATATTTTATTAGAAAATTGTTTCAAATAAGTACTATAAGTTTATTTGTTGGGTTTCTCTTTGAATATATTTGTATGTGCAATAAATAATATCGTAAAAGTAGAATCCAACAAATTCTTTTAACGTATTCTAATACGTAATAAAATCCTTTTAAGTTTGCAATCGTAATGAGGTGAGATCGGGTAAGTAACTGTAACTGGTTCTACATTGAGTGTTTAGTTTGATTAGGTGTAAATATCTCGGCGCTAAATACCAATAAATGTACATTATGTGGTTCTTCCATTAAGTAATAAATAAAAATGAAATCTTAAGTGTACTTGTAGTATTTAGTTTTAAATTAATAGTTGAAATCAAGTACTTATTGGGTTATTTACTCGGCATATTTCCGTGATACAAGTAAAATCAGCTTAACTGATATTACCATTAGATTGAGCGATACTGAATCATCCTAAAACTGTTATTACTTTAAAATCCCACTTTTTGTCACTTATCGGGTTTCACCAGGCAACCCTCGATATAATTGCATGGATTGTGAATTCATTTCTAAACACTTATTTATTATAATAAAGTATGCATTAATTTTATGCTATTGGGACTCCGGTTAGGGAGTTTATAGTCAAATTGTCGTCGAGTCTATTATTAAAACTAAATCTCGACTGTTAATTCATTTTTCTTATCAAGTAATTATAGCTTAAGTGTCAAGGTACATACCAGGTTTTTCTTGCAAAATCCGAGTATTTATTTTCATTGTCTTACTTGTTACCTGCAACGGAAACGGTATTTCGGTAGGTATATCTTTTACGAAGTACCTAACTCTGCGGCGCAAAAAATCTCAGTAAAATTCATAATAACTAAGTAATAAGCAATTCGATCGCGTTTATACTATAACAAAGAAAATCAATACAGTAATATTATGATTGTGTTGCTTTCCGATGACAATGAAAAATCCTGGGATTTTCTTTCAGTAGGTAAATTATTAAAATGCTTGTTCTCAAGCTGGGTTTGATTTGTTAAATAAGATTAAATAAATAATTCGGAAGCAAAACGACAAACATGCCCTATTTTCATTATTATGCGTAAGTATATTGAAATCCTACCTTTAAAGACTAAAAAAAAATAGAATAAATGTAAATGTTAGCATATCTATAACCTGGCAACACTGCGATTGCAGAACGTTTTGCGTTTGATGACGTCACACAGCCGGGGAAGAACCAGCGGCGTGAGTCACGAAAACCCCCGAGCCCGTGATCGAATATGATGAACTGCGTTGACCTACGATGTTGGTAAAGCTGTTTGCTATCAATGCTATCATAATATTGCAATACATATTAATCATATTCATAATTTTGTTTTTAGTACCCTCAGCAGAAAGTGAAGGATTCTGGCAGCAAGGCACGTTCATGCGCCTCATGTAGGCATCCTACCATCACTATCCGAATTTCGAACAGACTAAGGCACTGGAGGATTTTTCTCTGTCGCACAAACGAAGGCGTCATTAGAGTGAAAGAGACAAATCCTCGCAATTTACGAATTTCGTTTTTCGCGGTAGGGCCGCTGGTCTCACCGTGAGCTACTTAGCTATGAAATGAACTATCGGCTATAAACACAAACAAAAGATACGCACTCCCGTGTAAATAAAAGAGACACGGTGATACTCGCTCAGCTATCAACTATCACCGCCGGGCGAGTATCGCCGTGTCTCTTTTTTTTACACGGGAGTGCATATCTTTTGTTCATGTTTATAGCCCATAAATTCATAGCTCAGCAGCTCGCGGTGATATCAATGCCTACCAGAGAATAAGTTCCCCGTTGACATGATAGTATTTTACACTTAAAACAGCACCGAGGCATACCTAAGTCCGGTGCCGGGGGGCGGGGGCAAGTGCTCTCATTGCCCCCTCTGGATCCAAAAAAAACTTGTTTACATAGTTCGCAATTTCTATGGGCCGCGACTTTATAGTGCTCTATTAATTAATCAAGCAGCGTACGTAGGTGCCTGGGCTACGTATAATAGCTATAGGACTCCTGGGTTTTATAAGGTTACATTTTTACAATTTCGCTGTTTACCTACTTCTCTAACGCACGCACAATTGTCTAGAAAGAGTCTGTGTGACACCTGTAGCGGCGGCTCATGGTACGGTTACTGGATGTGCTAGTCAAGATGCCAATCGCTAACGATAGGCAAACTATCTTTGTCTCACTAATAGTAATAAGAAAGTGACAAAGAGAAAACTACGATACCTACGCTATTGAGCGTTAACGATTGGCAATTTAGCTAAGCACTCTGTGTGCTTACCAGTTGTCAAGTAATGTTTACGTAAGCGTTACCCCGTTTACGCGTAGATTATACGCATACACACACCTTACTTGTCAACTCATGGTACCGCTTCTGTACAATTTCGTTTTTTAAAGTATTCATTGAATGAATGGAGTTAACTCAACATTTATATGTAGGTACGTAGGTTAGGGTGTATTATACGAATTTTAGAAATTAATAACGCATAGGTACCCCCTAAATCAGTTTATTTTACTTACCTTAAAACACTCTGAAAATAAATTTTAGTTTATTCCTATAACTGCAACCCGTGCCGACTTTCATGCCATTTTCCTATACAATGTATGAAATTTACGATTTTTTATGGGTTCCTGTTACAGGAATGAGCTGATTTTTTTTTCAGAGTCTTTTGGGGTTAAAGAAACCGATTCAGGGTGTATGCGTTATTAATTTCTAAAATTCTTAGAATATTTGACACCCTAAAGTAGGTACACTAGCTATTTACCTAAATAGTAAAACGCACTTTCTTTTCTAGTCAGACCCAACGACGCGCATGTGACACCTTCAGAGTTCCAAGCGTCCATATGTAATCGATTACGTTAGATCGATGGTTCGCATTATTATTATTGACTAGGTAGTAAAAATATTAGCCTGCTTTTGTAGTTGTCTTGTATGTACAAGGAAATGTGATTTCCTTTTTTATTTAACACGTTGAGTCATCGTGACATTGAGAACAGTTTACGTCAAGGTCTGTTAAAGATACGGAGGTAAACGTTTTATTTCGGTATTGATACCTATATCGAACAAAGGAAAATGCACAAGTAGCTGCAATTGCAATGGATAAGTATAATTATTATGACTGTCTACTATCGCGGCAGACCTTCATAACTATATATCAGTAAGTATACCATTCGGCAGTAGAAAACAAAAAAATTTAAACAAACCTAAAAATTTACATTATATCATAATCACGCACTTTCAGAATGTTCTGAAAGTGTGTGATTATGATATATAAAACCTTAAACCTTTTTAGGTAAAAATATTAATATTTATTAGTATCAACGTAAAAATATATATAGGTACCAACGTGTTTTACGCTATGTGTCAAAGACGTCAAATGCTATGGAAAGTCTGCCATATTTGTTTACACTTTTTTGATTTCTGTAATGTAGGCTGGTTATAATAAAAAGTATATGTTTATGTCAGTCTGGAATTGTCAAAAATCGGAATCTGCTGGTCTACATTCAGTGCATCATTTCTTACCCTGGAGTCCCTATTTTACACTGGCGACGAGATAAATCGTAAGAACGCGTGTTTCCGGAAAAAAAATCAACGTAAAAATGTCGATAGGGAAAATTAAGGAGTTTGACATTAAAAATGGAACATGGGCGGTCTATATCGAGAGGCTCGAAATGTTTTTTAAGGTGAATGCGGTTGCAGAAGACCTTTATTTACCCACCTTAATAGCGGTCGTAGGGGACGAGGCATATGAACTAATTTCAAATTTGGCCAGTCCGAAAAAACCGTCGGAGTTAAAGTACGAGGCAATTGTAAGCCTGGTGAAGGAACATTTACAGCCGGCTCCGTCTGTACTAGCCGAACGCTACAGGTTCAGACAAAAGAGGCAGGGCAACGAATGTATCAGCGAGTATGTGGCGGAACTGAAAAAAGCAGCCCGGTATTGCAAATTTGGATCAAATTTGAGCGTCGATTTGCGGGACCAGTTTGTTTGCGGTCTTAAAAGCGACATGATACGGCAACGATTGTTTGCCGAAGATGACGACTTGAGCTTCGGTGATGCGGTGAAGAAAGCGACAGCGTTAGAGGCGGCAATTCGAGACTCAGCAGCAGTAGACGGTTCGGAAATGAGCGTCGAAGGCACTGCAGCGGTAACTGGAGCAGTACATGCGGTGTCCGCGGGATGTGGTCGGCGGGTGAAGGTGGCTGGACGCGGTGAAGGACGTGGTACGCGCGGCGGTGGCACTGGCGGATCAGCCGGCCCACCGGGACAAGGCGCAAGTGGAGGCATCCGCTGCAGTGGGTGTGGGGCGAGCAGTCATACTTATGGAACTTGCAAGTTCCGGAGCTATGAGTGCAGCAAATGCAGGCGCATTGGACATCTACGTCGCGTGTGTCCAGGGCAGAGGCCGGAACGACCACGTGAAAATTTGCATATGCTAGATGGTGAAACGGAAGGTGCAGAAGTGGAGCAGGAAGAAAATTTTCATCACCTGTGCTTGAACGATTATGGACCGGTAAGATTACCTATTTCTGTAAATAATCGGTTACTTTCAATGGAGGTCGACACAGGTTCGGCTGTTTCTTGTATAAATAGTGAATCCTACTATGCTTATTTCAAAGATCTTGATTTGCAACCGGCGGAACTTAATTTAAGATTTTATAACGGAACACCGCTTAAGCCGGTAGGAGTAATAAAGCCCAAAGTTAAGTATGGGGCTATAGAAAAAGAGTTGGAGTTATTTATCATTAAAGATGGCACCACTCCACTCTTGGGCAGGCACTGGTTAAGGGAGTTAAAAATAGGTATTCCGGAATTTGTTAACTGTGTAGATATTAACAAAAACCAGGTAAATGATAACATAAAAATCTTATGTGACAGGTATAAGGAGTTGTTTGAAGGTGGCTTGGGGCGGTACACGGGTGGTAAAGCGACGTTGCGGTTGCGGCCCGGCGTTACCCCGGCGTTCCACCGCGCGCGCCCGCTACCGTACGCACTTCGGGCGCGGGTCGATGCCGAGCTGGACGCCATGCTCCGCGACGGCATCATCGAGCCCGTCGACTGCTCCGACTGGGCCTCTCCTTTAGTACCGGTAAACAAGGCGGACGGCTCTTTGAGGATTTGTGCGGATTACAAGGCAACTGTCAATCCGGCCTTATTGGTAGACCGCTATCCATTGCCAAAGATTGATGATTTGATTGTTCGATTGGGAGAGTCTCGTTTATTTTCAAAAATTTATTTGTCACAGGCATACAATCAAATAGAGTTAGACGAAACCAATAGCTGCACGGTCATAAATACCCATCGCGGCTTATTCAGATATAAGAGACTCGTGTTCGGTTTGGCGTCCAGTCCAGGGATTTTTCAGAGAATTATGTTCTCGGTGCTAGGCGGAATTCCCAATGTTGAAGTATTTTTGGACGATGTAGTGATTGGGGGGAAAGATGAGTCCGAGCACTTACAGGCGTTAGAGACGGTTTTCAGTCGGCTACGTCAGAATGGCTTAAAGCTGAAGAGTACTAAATGTGTCTTCTTAGTGAACGAAATTAATTATTTAGGATATGTTTTGAGCAAGGACGGAATTAAAACGGATCCGGATAAGGTAGGAGCTATCGCCAAAATTCCTAAACCAACTAATATTACTGAGTTGCGGTCGTTTCTCGGGTTGATTAATTTCTATGCTAAATTTGTCAGGCACTTAAGTGGTAGACTCACACCTCTGTATAATTTATTGAAAAAGGACGTAGAATGGTACTGGTCGAAGGAATGTGAGCAGGCGTTTGTAGAAATCAAGAAGGTATTATCTTCCGCGCCGGTTTTAGCTTACTACGACTCAGATAGACCTCTCACTCTAACATGTGATGCTTCTGCACGGGGTATTGGCGGGGTGTTGACTCAGCCGGATAAGAGTGGGAGTGGCGAACGACCAATTGCGTACGTTTCTAGGACACTGACAGACGCGGAGAAAAATTATAGCCAAATACACCGTGAGGCGTTGGCTATAATTTTCTGTGTAAATAAGTTTCATCAATATTTGTACGGCAGGCATTTCACCCTCAGGACTGACCATAAACCTTTAGTATCTATTTTCGGCCCTCACACAGGAATACCAGCTATGGCTGCTAGTCGCATGGAACGTTGGGCCCTGATTTTGGCAGCATATACGTTTACCATTGAATATGTGCGGACTAACGAAAATGGAGCAGACGGTTTGTCCCGGTTGCCTGTGTCACGTAGCGAAAAGTTGAGCCCTACGGCTCCCGAGCAAACATACTTGCATTTTATACAGGAGGCTTTGTTGCTCGATTACAACGAGGTATGTAGGCAAACGGGTCGAGACCCCATAATGGCTCGGGTTTTAAGATACATAAGGGAAGGTTGGCCGCCCGAATGTGACATAATTGGCTTAAAACCATTTTATAATCGAAAAGATGAACTTTACGAAGAGTTGGGTTGTGTTATGTGGGGCCACAGGTTAGTTTTGCCGGAATCGTGCAAGGATCGGGTACTGCGAATGCTTCACGAGCCTCATATGGGTATAGTGAAATCTAAAGCTTTAGCTAGGAGTTACGTGTGGTGGCCCGGGGTAGATGAGGCAGTGGAGCGCATGTGCCGGGATTGCACTGTGTGTGCGGCACAGGCGGACGCACCACCACGACAGGCGCCCAGCATGTGGCCTTGGCCAGACCGACAATGGTCACGGATTCATCTAGACTTCATGGGTCCGATTCTAGGGAAGTCCTATCTTGTAGTTATTGATGAGATGTCCAAATGGGTGGAGGTTTTCCACATGCACAGTACTACAGCTAGCGCGGTAATTGGTACTTTATCAGAGTTATTTAGTAGGTGGGGTTTACCAAAACAAATAGTTTCAGATAATGGGCCACCTTTCTCAAGTACCGAAATGCGAAGTTTTAGTCAGGGACTCGGTATCGAGCAGATATTTTCAGCGCCATACCATCCGGCTTCCAACGGTTTGGCTGAAGTGACAGTGAAATCATTAAAGAGGGTAATTAAAAAGCCATTTTTGATAAAAAAGATGTACATAAAGCTTTATGGACTTATTTGTTGTATTATAGAAATACAGTCCACCCGACTACAGGCCAGAGTCCAGCCATGTTACTGCAGGGTAGGAGGCTCCGTACCAAGCTAGATTCATTAAAGCCGGACACTAGGGCCGTGGTGCACAGGGCACAGGAACGTCAAAAACTAGCAGCAGGAGGTGCACATAGGGAACTAGGGCTAAAAGAGGAAGTTTGGTATAGACAATACCTAAGGGGGGAAAAATGGGCTCCCGGTGAAATAGTGAATAAGACTGGCTCTAGTGATTATAGTGTTAGGGGTCATGATGGAGCAATTGTACATAGGCACGTTGAACAGTTAAAGCGGCGGTCGGGTAGACAGTCCCTTGTGTATCCGGTGCCGGAAACCATAGAACCGAATATCAGTACAAATCCTACGGAGCAAAGAGTTCAGGACACAAATTCAGGACAGGAAAGCTCAGCAGAGCAGTCGATGGAATCGAGGTTATCGGGAGCGGTGGTGCCCGCGGAGCCTGCGTCACCAGCGTCACAGCACGGCAATACTCCTTCAGGGTCGCCGTCAGGGTCACCTGGTTTCAGAGATGCATTATCAAATACCCCGTCACCGCCCCATGCTCGTCCTTTCAGGCAGTGCCGCCTGAAGGGAATCGATAGATTAAATTTATAATTATTTATTATTTTTACATTAATTTATCATTTAATTGTGGAGGAGTGTAATGTAGGCTGGTTATAATAAAAAGTATATGTTTATGTCAGTCTGGAATTGTCAAAAATCGGAATCTGCTGGTCTACATTCAGTGCATCATTTCTTACCCTGGAGTCCCTATTTTACAATTTCTATTAATGAACAATATATAAAGTTTACCCCTGGGGTCAGTAGGTAATAAGTAACAGAGAGAAGGGCATCTCGAGCATCTCTAAACCCGCCGCGTCTTAAAGGTCCTAACCCTAACTCGGCATATTGTTATATTTATATTGAGGTTAATATCATCTGTTCGATAGCGATTCAATTCGATTAATGATTTAATGTTGTAGAGTGAATAAAGTAATTTGCCTAGTATAAGTGGATCTGTATGACCGTAGTAAACATGCGCAATCGGAGCTCACATGTTAAATTGGTCGTTCTCATGGGTCAATATAGCCAATGGCTTACAAAGTCATTTGTAAGCCATTGGCTATATTTAGGTTCCAGAAGTAACTCTATTCTACGATACGTTTCGACATTGAGTTTTAAATGGTTTCTTTAAGTTAATTTACATTTGGATGAGATTTGTAATCATATTTCCTCGCGATAGTGAGGGGAAAAAAGTTGTATTACACTTGGCGGCAAAGTTTGTTCAACTCTCGTGCCTTGAGACCTTCGCAATACTCAAGATTCCAGTTTTTGAACCACTCGCTACGCTCGTGGCTCAATTTTGGAATCTTTCGCTAGCTCAGGTCTCAATATTGGCACGACAGTTAAACAACAACTTTGCCCCCTTGTATAATAAATAACTATTCCCACGTATTTGGTATCGATAATAGATTACATTTATCAAATAAAATTGACATATTTTTTTTCATTTATTATTAATTTATCCTTCATGCAAATGTAAAATAATGGGCTTACTAATGACAAGACGTCAACGGGGTGCGGGACGCAGAGGGCGGCGGAAAGGGGTGAACGACCTGCCGGCCGGCGCACGAATTGGCAACATAGCAGTTACCTTAATCTCGGTGACTAGGTAACGGTCAGTCCCGCGCTTGACGTAGGTGTGTGCGCGCGCGCCGCATCGTACTACCTTCAGTCGGAAATTGCTCGTACGAAATGGTTCGTAGTTATTTTCTCATTGGGGAAAATGTGCCCCGCCTGGAAAATGCCAGTGTTATAGCCATGGCCAGCCAGGTCAACAGATTTGACCCCGTGTGACTGTTTTTGTGGGGTGAAGTGAAACGGCGGGTAGGCCCAAAATTTAAAAGACTTAAAAAATCTAATAATAAGTGCATTTTATGAACTTAAAAGTGAGAACTACAGACTTGTGTTGGGAAATATCGAAGGAAACATTCAAAAAAACCGGCCAAGTGCGAGTCAGACTCGCGCGCGAAGGGTTCCGTACCATTATCAATTTATTATTAAAAAAATACAGTTAAATCAACCTACCTCAAAAACTATAAGAGATAAATTAATCAAACTAAAAATGGTTAATAGAGTTTATTAATGTGCATAACATATATTTTTTTTAGAATTTTATATCGCGCAGTTTAAAAAATAAAGGGGGGGGGACACATTTTTCAGACTTTGAGACTTGATATCTCGAAAACGATTTGCTTAAATAAAAATGAGATTTATAAACCTTCATATCATTTTCAAAGACCTTTCTATTAATACCCCACACGCTTATATACAACAAAAAAAAAATTCTATCCCTCAGTTACATGTATGGAGGGCCCCCACCCCAATGGTTTTTTTTACAATTTAATATCATAATCCTGTAGCGGTTCATACAACACATATCCTTACCAAATTTTGTTACTGTGGCATTTATAGTTTCCGAGTAAATCGGCTGTGACAGACGGACAGACGGACAGACGGACATGACAAATCTATAAGGGTTCCGTTTTTGCCATTTTGGCTACGGAACCCTAAAAACGGGCAAGAGTGTGTTTAGATAACCACGGCCAACATTTTGAACACTTGCTTAAGTATGTGAATTAATAAATTAGTATGAGAAATGGACTCCATTACTTAGGTATGTTTTTTTGATTTCAATCATTGTGCATAAAGTTGATTTCAAATTCTTAAATACACCTCAATGAAGAAAGTTTCTGTCCTACTTTGTAATTTTATCACGTTTCCCAGACATAATTAAAACATTCGACAAACTTCACACACAGAAAAATTCTTTATTTTGACGGTCCTAAGCCCGTGCTGTAGTGCAAGTATGAAGGAAGATTTGGGATCAAGTAAGATTTTTTTGCCAAGTCATAATCATAAGTTAATACCAAGTGCACATTACGCCGCCGCGCCGTTTTTCCAACTCGTCATGCCGCGGGCGATGACGTTGTAAACAAACAGTTGCCAGTTCGTGTGTTTTGCTAGTTCCTGTAGTTATGTACATTGATAATGCGTAATGCGTCCAATTTTCTTGTTAGGTTTGCGGATAAGTTCAAACATCGGTATTTTAGTTTTTTTGTTCTAAAGGGGTGGTAACAAAAAATGCTAGTATTCTGTAACTTGGACTGCTATTACGTATGTTGATTTTTTGTACTGGTGAAAAAGTAACCCTGTATAATGTAAATACTTTGGTTGACTCAAACAAAACTCACTAAGTAACAAATACCTACTACAAATAAAGCTCGTATCCCTATTCTGATTGACATACGACGTTGTCAAGAATATTGTGTTTTGGCTGTCAGCCGACTAATAGTAGTTTGTGAGTTCATTATCTAATATTGTATTACATTTTTCATGTTGTTCATAAAAAAATAATTGAGAATTTCGTCACATAACATACGAACCAGCTAAGATTAATTCTCATTATAGTTTATTCAGAGGTCATAAACTAGAGACGAGGTCAAAGTCGAGACATGTAATTGTTTTTTGGAAGCTTTATATCACGACACGTGTACCTTGTCTGTGTCTGACCTTGGAGCTTACACATGCATATAATTATGAACATCCGTCTTTAAGCTTTCATAGTCAACACATAGTTTAACTAACTACTATTATTCTGTATTTACTGCATTGTTCACACATTTTGAAACTTTTCTGGGGTGATCTAAGTGAAAAACAGGTAAGATACAATAAAACATAACTATATATGTAAACTTAATACGTTTATTTATTGCTTAAACTCTAACAAGGCACGATGTATATTTTAACAATCATAAAAGAGATTCTTTCAGAATCGGAATACATTTTTAAAAATGCTAACAATAACTTACATTCTAAGGAACATGTAACTATAAAAATACGGAATGGAAGTGTATTCAGTATAATTTGTAAAAAATAGCAAATCTACAATTACATTGTGATTTTTAAAAGCAATACAATTTGTCGGACGATATCGTGCGCGATACGTCAAAGGGAAATTATTGCTGTAAAATTCATATCTTGTCATACTCTTGGTGACATACGATTCTTAGTGACTTTCATAATGATTGTCACTGTGAAAAGAGTACGAAATGACATTATCTCGATGTATAGTCGCCATCAAATATATCGTAGCAGCCACGGTGCTCAAAAATATCTGACCAGAGGGCATGGTCAGATATATTTTTACGCCATTACAGTAACTTTACTGTCTCAGGACTCTCTCCTTAGATGTTTGTGAGAAGTCTTCTATATATTTATTAATTGTTTATTTAAGCTTTATTGCACAAAATACAAAAAAATACAACTGGCAGACTTGATGCCTAATGGCATTCTCTACCAGTCAACCATAAGGCTAAACAGAAAACGAACATACATATCGTCGGCTGACAAGCCAAACTCACTATAAAAACTGTCACTACTCTTAGCAACCTCTTATGTCAGTATTAAATCAGAACTGAGATAAGAGCTTTATTTCAAGTAGGTATTTGTTACTTAGTGAGTTTTGCTTGTCAACTGACGATATAAGTATTATATCGTCAGGGATAGTGCCATACCGCGTAACTAACAAATTCAATTAGGCTCAATTTGAGTGTCAATTGTTTGATGTTTGTACTCTATCTGTTTTGGTAGTTACGCGGTATTGCAATACCCGACGATATGATAGCGACTGTCCATTAACAATTGCTGAACATGAGACATCATGGGCGTATGATCAAAACCCTTTCACGACAATAGTATGATTTGTCACTGTTATACTATGTCACTCCCGTTAGCGTTTATCATGCTACGCATCGCTTTTGCACCTGCATACTTGCCAGAATGTGATGTCAAAGCCGACAAATGTTTTATTTTATTTTAATCCTTGTGGACAGGCGAAAGCGCTAAGCCATACTGCCTTGTCATAAGTAGTGTTCTTCATTATTTTCCAATCAAGTATTGTCTTCAGCGCCGGCAAATGATAAACACGGGTCCATGATCCATCATAAGCAGAGATCGGACAAAATGTGAGTCATTGTTCGCAATAGTTCTGTTTCTTGTATTCTTGTATCCTATATGCGAAAACCTGTAATTGGCTTTGCTGTTACATATTGAACAAAACCTGTATTTGTTACTGTTAGCTGTTGGTTTTCTGAAAAAATAAAATAAAATAAAATAATATGGACATGACTCCAAAGTTGATTAAATTAATAAATTCTTGTAATTTGATTTTGAAGCTTCAAGGTGACTGTTCACAAAGGTTTTCATAGTTACTAGTGTCAAATAGGTAATTTTCTGTAAATAATTAAATGATTAATTATTCAATCAACTTTGGAGTCATATCCATATTATTGCGAACAATGACGCACATTTTTCCGATCTCCGATCATAAAAGTCTACACACTGAGCCTGCATACAGGGTGTTCCACGATCCACTGAATACCTTGAACGGGGTGATTTAGTAGGCTATACTGAACTAGGTACTTTTGATATGGGGCCAATCACGAAATGTAAAAAAAATTGTCTTTTTCCATACATTTTGACCGATCGATCACGACATTTTATATGAAAAAGGCAATTTTTTTTGAGATTTCTGGGTTGGCTCCATAGTAAAAGTTATTCAGTTTAACCTACCAAATCACCCCGTTCAAGGTATTCAGTGGATCGTGGAACAACCTGTATTGTCGATCATCATTGTCCTTCTAGGCGCGTAGCATAGTCTTCAATAGTGAAATACATTGAGGTATAGAAATTAATGGTGGAACAGTCTAAGGTTTGTATGGGCAAGGGTGATCTTGTGCTCGTTGCAGGCAGCAATGACCTCCGCATCGTTATTAGAGCCGGCGGGACTGCCGATGTACTCAACACCACACTGTTGAATAAAATGTAGATTAGCCACAGTCACAGTCTAACCCCCTTATTCACAAACGTCCGCTAACATAGCAAGCTGCTATGCTATTCTCTTATTGACACATTCGACGCTGCGTTCGTCAACGAGCTCGATGTCGAGACAGCCTTGTCTAAAATCCTAGCTGTTTGATTTGACATTAGGAATCGAGGCTGTGAGCGAGGTTGTGGGCGAGTTCGTCGCTGTTTTTCGTTAGAGAATACGAAGTTCATACATTAAACGTCAAACTTTCGACGCAATGTAGTTCCAGCTCACGCCGCATGCGTCGCCGAGCACTAGTGTCGTTTAAAGTACATTACACTGAAAAAAATAATTTGTTAATGGTAACCGAACTTTCGTCAACCTGTAACTTAAAAAAAGTGACGAGCGAAGTAAGGCAATATCTTACCAAAATCAGTTCGGTTAATTTTCTACTAAACAATTGATGTTGCGTATTGCTAAACAATATTAGTTATATCGTGTGAAAACTGTCTGTTGTATATTACCATAAGTTCAGTTATATTTAGTTTACAATTCAGTTATTGTAGACGTGCTGTATGTTGATAACAAATTTACTGTTTGTCAAAATCTTACTGAATTCACAACTTACTTTAATCAAATTTTCTGCTACGCCTAAACCAACTGGCTCAGTAATGTTTAACATAACTTTTTTGTTACCTATAACCAATTTAGAGTATTATTTTAAGCAATTTGTTTCATTATATTTAACCAAATTATTTGCCTGCATGTAACCAAACGAATAGGTTATACACGACAAAAATACGTTGTTCATATACAGCCAAATGTTTAAATTATTTTGACCAAATAGTTTGCCTACTTCTAACCAAATGAATAGGTTATATATACATGACAAAAATACGTGGTTCATATACAGACAAATATCAAATGAGTTGTAAATAGGGCTCACTGCCTGTATAAAATCCAGTACGTCTCATCGTCACCTTTCTTATCCCCTGGGTGATGAGACGTACTGGATTTTATACAGGCAGTGAGCCCTATTTACAACTCATTTAACTACAAGTAGGGTGTATAAGCCACATCGATGATTACCCAAAAATAAGTAACACTAAACGAGCATTTTAATTAACTTTATTAATTGAAATAATAGAAACATTCAAATTATAGAAACATTCATAGTAATTTATAAGAACGGTATAGTAATCAAAATAATCAATCAATCAATAATACAATCGCGAGCAACAGTACTTTTTGCATCACTTTATAGGTTTTCATTGCACAGAGTATCTTTGTAAACCAATTTATTTTTCTAAATTATTTTACGAGTAATTCCATTATTTTGCTTGATACATTAGCTTCAGAGTCTCTTTGATTACAAGGAAAATGAAGAAATTAAAATTATTTGGTTTACAAAGACATGACATGTTTTGAAATGTCCTTATGTAACCTTCTAATCCCCATTCCCGAAGGTAGTCTCCAAGGGTGTCTGCTGGTGGAGGTACAACTTCCATTTTGGAATATTCAAGTAACTTGACATACATATGTCATACGCAACGCAAAAAAAGCGTTTGGTTATTTCTATGCTAAGTATTGTCTATATAATGAAGTACGTTTGGTTACACATTGTATTTTATTTGGTTAGATAAAGCGAATGGTCTGCTAGAGTAGCAAACCCGTATTTGGTTTTACTCTACTAGACAAAACTGGTTATATGTAACAAAACTATGTATTATAATAGCAAATCATTGTTGAGTTAAATCTAAACAATTTTATGTTATGGATAATAACATCGTCTTTGTTAGAAGCTAGGACTTGGTTTTTGTTGCATATTGTCAATGCTTACTCTTAAATTAGACCAAGCGGTTTATTTACATGTGAACACTTGAATTTGTTTACTGTTTTAATGTAAGACGTATACAAGCATTTATTTACGAATAGCCCAACTTAGAATAACATTATCCGTTTGGTTTTTAATACGCAAACCTGTTTGTTAATAGAAATTAACTTTAGTAACGCCATACCGAATTATGGTTAATGATGAAATAGCCAAAGTAGTTCAGTTAAATATTTTTTTCAGTGTAGTGAATACCATTTTTAGGCTCGACGCTGCCGCAGCACTGACACAGCGCTGACAGCAAGGCGGTTTCCTTAGTGAATAACACTGCTGATAAGTATTGTTTGTTACTTTCGGCTTTATCAATATGTCTATAAGTCCGAAAGGAACAGACAAAACAATGTTTTAGGTTTACGAGTAGGTACTAAGTTAGAAGACGTTTTTGAATAAGGGGAAGAATCTAAGAATTTGTAACTTTGCGAGACTTAAAATTTACAACAGTAACAGATAACATCCTCTGTGCTTGTTGGTGACCTTACGAAACTGAAAGTTATAGGTTCCAATCCCAGTAAAGGCATATTTACCGGAATTTAGCCCTTAATTGAGGATATTTTGTGTTTAAGTTAGTACATAAATAGCCTACATAATACACAGAGTGGTCAAGAAATAAGTGCAGTATAAGCCCTAGATGATTTTTTTTTAGAAATTAATTCATGTTTAAGAAGCAGTAGTTCTATGTAGCTACAGTAGGACCTAGCCTAAGCAAAGTAAGGTATGAACTTTAAAAACCGTCTAGGGAACCTATTTAGAGCCCCAAAATCTCACGAGCAACAGTATACAGTTATTTTCGGCCACCCCGTATAACTATTGTTTATATGGTCGCTTAAATTTCTGTTCGCTTGCAAAACGGTTTGTTTGAACTGAAGACGTCAAGAAACTTTTACACGTGCCGAACAATATTTTCTTAGAATATCCAGTGCAGCGATAACGTTATCGGATGTAGCGAATTTAGTACACAATTTTATCAAACTTTTTTGTCCATTATCAGTATTATCACACACATAATAACGTTTGACTGCTATTGTGGATATAAATGAATTATCGCAAAGCCAAAGTTTATTCGAATGTAAGTATAGTAACGGATAATGATACAACCTCTGAAATTTGGCACTGAAATTAATGACTTGTCCTTTTGACATAAGGTTTTAATTTAATTAGTTTTTTGTGGACTGGGTCCTTTTCCCTTAACTACGTTCATTTTACAGGTCGACTACTGTGGATTCATACTCGAAAACCTCGAAAGGTGAGGTTTATATTGTACCAAGGACTGTCATTGTGCCAACATGGCCGTACCTGTGGAGTTAATATTATACCGACTTGAATAGCGCGGTCGATGTTGTCCCTGAGTGCGGTCTTTTAGAGACCCATGAGCTATTCATCACGTCAATTCTCCATTAGAAGCGCGGGTGTTTCACCGTCTCCCGTAGTGTTTACATCTATATACCTGTAGAGTTAACATTATACCGACCTGTACAGCGCGGTCGATGTTGTCCCTGAACGGGAAAAGGGCATCGGTAGCAAGTGCGACCTTGTAGAGGTCCGTCAACTATTCATCACGTCAATTTTCCATTAAAAGCGCGGGTGTTTCACCGTCGGTGAACTCTCTTAGTGTTTACATGTTTATACCTGTAGAGTTAACATTATACCGACCTGTACAGCGCGGTCGATGTTGTCCCTGAACGGGAAAAAGACATCGAAAGCCAGAGTGACCTTGTAGAGGTCCGTCAACTATTCATCACGTCAATTCTCCATTAGAATCTCGGGTGTATACCGACGGTGGACTCCCTTAGTGTTTACATGTCTATACCTGTAGAGTTAACATTATACCGACCTGTACAGCGCGGTCGATGTTGTCCCTGAACGGGAAAAAGACATCGAAAGCCAGAGTGACCTTGTAGAGGTCCGTCAACTATTCATCACGTCAATTCTCCATTAGAATCTCGGGTGTATACCGACGGTGGACTCCCTTAGTGTTTACATGTCTATACCTGTAGAGTTAACATTATACCCACCTGTACAGCGCGGTCGATGTTGTCCCTGAACGGGAAAAGGGCATCGGTAGCAAGTGCGACCTTGTAGAGGTCCGTCAACTATTCATCACGTCAATTCTCCATTAGAATCGCGGGTGTTTCACCGTCTCCCGTAGTGTTTTCATGTCTATACCTGTAGAGTTAACATTATACCGACCTGTATAGCGCGGTCGATGGTGTCCCTGAACGGGAAAAAGGCATCGGAGGCCAGAGCGACCTTGTCGAGGTCCGTGAGCTATTCATCACATCAATTCTCTATTAGAAGCGGGGGTGTTTCACCGTCGGTGGACTCCCTTAGTGTTTACATGTACCTATATACCTATAGAGTTAACATTATACCGACCTGTACAGCGCGGTCGATGTAGTCCCTGAACGGGAAAAAGACATCGAAAGCCAGAGTGACCTTGTCGAGGTGCGTGAGCAATAATTCATCACGTCAATTCTCCATTAATAGCGCGGGTGTTTCACCGTCGGTGGACTCCCTTAGTGTTTACATGTTTATACCTGTAGAGTTAACATTATACTGACCTGTACAGCGCGGTCAATGTTGTCCCTGAACGGGAAAAAGGCATCGGAGGCGAGTGCGACCTTGTAAAGGTCCGTGAGCTATTCATCATGTCAATTCTGCATTAGAAGCTCGGGTGTATGCCGTCGGTGGACTCCCTTAGTGTTTACTGTCTATACCTGTAGAGGTAACAGTATACTGGCTTGTACAGCGCGGTCGATGTTGTCCCTGAACGGGAAAAAGGCATCGGTAGCAAGTGCGACCTTGTAGAGGTCCGTCAACTATTCATCACGTCAATTCTCCATTAGAAGCGCGGGTGTTTCATCGTCGGTGGACTCCCTTAGTGTTTACATGTACCTATATACCTATAGAGTTAACATTATACCGACCTATACAGCGCGGTCGATGTTGTCCCTGAACGGGAAAAAGACATCGAAAGCCAGAGTGACCTTATCGAGGTGCGTGAGCAATAATTCATCACGTCAATTCTCCATTAGAAGCGCGGGTGTTTCACCGTCTCCCTTAGTGTTTACATGTATATACCTGTAGAGTTAACATTATACCGACCTGTACAGCGCGGTCGATGTTGTCCCTGAACGGGAAAAAGGCATCGGAGGCGAGTGCGACCTTGTAGAGGTCCGTCAACTATTCATCACGTCAATTCTCCATTAAAAGCGCGGGTGTTTCACCGTCGGTGGACTCCCTTAGTGTTTACATGTACCTACCTACTTAGTGTATACAGGGCGTCAAAAAGTTATGGGACATGAAGGGGAAGTACCTTAAATATCGTAGATAGTGTATTTTGCTGAAAGAAGACTTTATGTTATTTTTAAAATTTAGTAATTCTGCATTCAAAGTTTTTCAAAAAAATACTTGCTTCACCCGGAAATCGAACCAACTACAATTTTTTTTCTAATTTTGAACCAAACTTTTTTGGTTATTCTTTTAGTTTTAGATACTATGTTTCTTAAGGAAAATTGTTATTTTTTATCCATTCTTTCGAATGACAGAATAAAATTACGAATTTTTTTTTTTGTTTTAAAGTAGGTTCGATGCCTAGAAAAAGCAAATTTTTTTTGGATTTTTTTAAATGCAGTATTATTTAATTTTCAAAATAAAATAAAGCTTCTTTCAGCAAAATATGCTATCTACGATATTTAAGGTACTTCCCCTTCATGTCCCATAACTTTGGGACGCTCTGTACCTATACCTATAGAGTTAACATTATACCGACCTGTACAGCGCGGTCGATGTTGTCCCTGAACGGGAAAAAGGCGTCTGAAGCGAGTGCGACTTTGTCGAGGTGCGTGAGCCATTCATCACGCTCCTTTTCCGTTAGGAGAGCGGGCGCTGCGCCGTCGAAGAGGGACTCCCATTGTGCTAGTGGCATATCCGTACCTGTTAAAACAAACATTAGGGTTGTTTTAGAGAAATACTTAGGCTTAAATTTGTGTTAAGGCTAGTTTTTTCTAGTTTTGAAATTGAGAAAACAAATGTTAATTATTTGCATAATTTTTCACCGTGTATTAATGTGTCGCACCGTTTCAATTCAACTATTTCAAAATAAATTATAAATATTAGATGTCATATACCAAAGAAAAACGACCAAGATCACCTATGTCCGAGGTGGGGACCCACGTACTCAGCTTTCGCGGCTGATGCCTGTACCCCTCGGCCACTCGGTCTTAGCAACCACCAGTCAAATTTCTCGGGTATATGCAATCCCTTACAAGGCTAGGCGCCTTTGACCATTCTCTAAGGGCAAGCACTAACTACATGCCTGCACCTCCTATTTAGAATACTTTACAGTTTTCTAGAATAGCTAGAAAACTGTAAACAGCCCCACCCCCACCTCGGACATAGGTGATCTTGGTCGTTTTTCTTTGGTATATGACATCTAATATTTATAATTTATATAGTATTAAGTAGTGTGACTACTGGAGGAAAATTAAAAGTACAAATCAAAATATTTAGTTAATAAATAATTTGATTTGTGTTTTCACAATATGTTCTATTTCAAAATACTTTTAACACCACACTAACCAATCGAGGGTTATGTTGTCGAACTTGATAAGTCGAGATATTTTTTTATTGAAATAACAACCATACGTAGGTAAATGTCATACCTATGCCTACTTCGTATTTCAACCCTCGCAATAGTATAAGCACGTATAAGTGTGCTGAACGACTGCCGACTGCTACATCGGCCACTGAGGCGGAATATATGAGATGAGCCGTCTTATACTAACTGGCCGTGTGGTGACGGCAGGAAGAATACATTTGTCAGCATTCCAACTCTTCTCGCGGGTGTCGCAGAGTCGACAAAGGAATTGAAGTGTCACTGACCATTCTTCGATAGAAGATTGATGCTGGGCAGCAACGTCATAATAGACACATTACGGTGCTTGCCCAGCGTGGCGATTAATGGGCATTTACCTCCCAATGCATCTATAATAATAATATAAGCCTTTATTGACAATCTTTCAGTGTCAAGTTACTATAATAGAATATGTTTAATTCAGCACTGTGTTCTTAGTTTCTATAGTAGGTAGTTTTAAATTCTTTCTTCTGTTATTTTGTTCTGTGTTTGATTGTCTTGCTTTTTAGCATAGGCCTCCCCAAGATACTTCCATGTTGGCCTATCTCTAGCTTTCCTCATCCATGTCACTCCAGCTATTTTTCTAAAGTCGTCCTCCCACCGGCGACATTGTATTCCTCTCTTTCTCTTGTTCTGTCGGGGGCACCATTCTGTGACGTCTTTGGCCCACTTTTCTTTTCTGTTCCTTATTAGATGATCTTATTAGAAGATGGCCGTTGAGGCGGGAAGGTTCTTGAGTGGCGGCCACGTACCGGAAGGCGTAGCGTGGGTAGGCCCCCCACAAGGTGGACTGATGACCTGGTGAAGGTCGCAGGAGTCCGCTGGATGCGGGTGGCGCAGGACCGGTCATTGTGGCAATCTTTGGGAGAGGCCTATGTTCAGCAGTGGACGTCTTTCGGCTGATATGATGATGATGATGATTAGATGATGATTCTTCGATTGAAGATTGATGCTGGGCAGCAACGTCATAATAGACACATTACGGTGTTCGCCAACTCGCTAGGTGGCGATTATGGGCATTTACCTCCCAATGCGTCTATACACATAGTTAATAGGAGCTTACGTTCAGCAGTGGACTGAGATAGGATGTGATACTAACCGATAGTCCCGTTAACGAAGTTATCGATAGCGTTGGACTGCACGGCGCGTGAGACGCCCTGCTTGAAGCGGAGGGCCCGAACGCGCGGGTGCGAGCGAGCCCACCATAGAGCGGCCTTTCCGCCCGCTAAACGAGTGCAGTGGATTCGGGATTGCTGGCCGGCTCCGATTCCGATAACCTAACAAAATCATTACATATTAGAGAAAAATACACAACGATGTATCAAACCGCGATTAGAATGGGATTCCAAAGTACCTACTGTTGACACAACAGTCACAATCACAATCTAGGATATATTTATAGTTGAAGTGCAGAGACTTACAGACAATAGATTAATTAATCGCTCACTACAGATATAAACAACTTTTTTCTTGGTAAATGTTGTGTCATTGATTGTGTCAACAGTATTTCTGACTTCCGAATCCCCTTCTGATTCTGGTTTGATAATAGTACCTACTTAATAGTAAAACACTCTATTGTACAGAAAAACAAAACATAACATGACAGTAAAACGGCGAACATATCTGTGTAACTGGCTATAATCAAGATGCAAAGTAATTTCGCAGGGGTCTGAAGACCTTACAGACATAGAATAATAGAGAAATACAAGCGTAATATAAATAGTTAAAATTAGATAATGTGTCTGTAACATGAAAGCTTAAAGAAATAAATAAAATAAATTATAAAAAAGATACAAAATGCATAATTTACCGTTAGGTAAAACATTGAAAGTAAAAAAATCGTGTCATGTCAATTTTAAATTTCGACTCTATCTGTTACGCAATATGGTCTATTTGACACAATTAGCCTTCTGCTTATCTATCCATTTGTACTATAGCTATTACGAGCCCCGATGCAGTGGAGTTCGTCTAGTTCGAAACAATTTTTACAAATTTTTGAATATTTTAAAAATGATCACATTATGCTAATGATAAATTGTATGAACGTTAGTCATGGTTAATGTACTACATTTCAAGAGACACAACAATCTGAAGTACGCTTTTGTTGTTTAATAAATCGATTTTAACAAACCAGTGTCTAAATTATATTTTCGTTCACCACCGTAATTCCGCGCTTATAAGCTTGACGCAAAATTCGCAGTGCATCAGGTGTACCATGTCGTCTTTAATATTAATGGCGTTCTTTAAACTATTTTAGTACTACTATTGAATAGTGAAGGTTTTGTCTCTAAACCTTTTCCCCCGGATGAACGGGATAATCTAATAAACAAATTAATGCCATATATTGTTTCGATGCTGTTAGGAGTCGCTTATCTATCGTATTAGGTAAACCTGTAATGGTAGATTTAAGTTGTTATTATTAAATAAATAAATAAAAAAAAAAAAAAAAAAAAAAATCTCGAAAAACTGTCTAACTGGACGAGAACATATGCATCGGGGCTCGTAAGTCTCACGGTCCATTCGTACACTTCTCGTCAAGGACGTCCCCGAACCCGCGGGTAATTAAAGTGCGTGTAAATAATACCCGTGTACCCGTGCAGATGGGTATTATTTACACGGACTTTAATTACCCGTGTAAATCAGGTCAGAAACCCGTATACGTGTAACACGAACACGGGTATGAGAAACGTTGACACGAAACCCGGACACGACCGCGAGCCCTAGTTTGTACTAACCTGGCCGTCCCTAGCGAAGCACACAGAGTTACTCTGCGTGTATTTGAGCGCAATTGTCGCAACGATGAGATCCCTAACCGCATTTTCTGGCAGCCCCTTTTTATCCGTCACGACGTTCTTGAATAAGTCTGCGGTTATTAGAGCATCGTTTCTCTTCTGTTCCAGTGTTAGGCCGAAGATAGTCTTCTGTTCTATGAGCGCTGGGTCGTAGGTGGGGTCCATCTGAAACAATATTAAGATGTAGTAATCATAAACATGCATAAATATACATATTAACCGGAATTTCTGTGCAGCATGTATTGATTTGCAAAAACGGTTATTATTAAAAAAATTAAAATACTAAACAAAAACAACTATGTTGCAAATTTAAATGGTTTACATACATTCGAGTAAATAGTAGGGGCCCGTTTCTCGAACGCTTGTAGCTTCTAATACAAGTTAAAGTCTCTTTTTAACACTATTAATTAGATAAGGACTTCCGCTTGTATTACAAGTAACAATCTTTCGAGAAATAGGCCCCAGGACTTCTTTCAACCCCGGTCCATGCAAAATTTGTCATTGCAATATTTACCTACTCGGCAGGCAATAAAGTTGATTTTAATTTGTACGAAAATTTTACAAGACAAAACAAATGCAACTCTATTCTAAATAAATAGGAATTAGCCTTAGGGCTGATTTTTCAATCGCCAGATAAACTTATTCGTTAGTTAAAATTATAACTATCCTTTTCTAAAGTCATCAGTCAAAACAGGATAGAGCTAGCGTTTATCTGACAGATACTGTTAACTGGCAATTGAAAAATCAGTCCTTAAGAAGATAGAAATAGGTCTTTGAGTAACAAAGGGAAAAATAATTAAACCAACGAAATTCTAGGGTTCTGCACAATGTCAGACGAAATCTATTTTACGTATATTCCTTATTTGTAGCACAAATTTCGTCACATTTGTCTGAGGGGCATTTCTCAGAGCGTAAACGGACATCTCATTCATCTGGTTACATTTTTTTTGAAGTGGCTGAATGATTTGAGATTGGTTTTGGTTGTCTTATAGAGAAACGGGTGCTGTATTTGTCTGAGGGGCATTTCTCAGAGCGTAAACGGACATCTCATTCATCTGGTTACATTTTTTTTGAAGTGGCTGAATGATTTGAGATTTGGATTTGGTTGTCTTATAGAGAAACGGGTGCTGTATCTGACGACCGAAAATGGTACCAAAAGATGCAGCTACTTCCAAAAAAAAGTGACCAGATGAATGAGATGTCCGTTTACGCTCTGAGAAATACCCTGAGGCGCCACGAACTCGCCGAAAAGGCCCTTTCGTCATATTTTCAAAAACGTTCTAAAATATACTCTCTTCTTCTTCCGCAGCTCTTATACCGCCTGGCTGTGATTTCGTCACATTTGTTGGAGTGCCACAAAGACCTTCATGTTCTAAAAAACGTTCTAAAATAGACCTGCAGCACGCAATAACTTCCTCCCTTCTTCTTCAGGAGTTCCAACACGTTCTGGCTCCGGGGCAATGACTCCATCCAACACTTATCTCGAGATGATCCAGGCAGTGATTTCATCAAATTCGTAAGTCACAAAGATCAGAGACCTTCAAGCTCTTAAAAACGTTCTAAAACTGACCTGCAGCATGCAATAACTTCCTCCCTTCTTTTTCTTCAGGAGCTCCAAGGCAGCTTGACTGTAGCCCGGGACAATGACTATCTTGACACCACTCTCGAGATGATCCAGGCAGTGATTTCATCAAATACGTAAGTCACAAAGACCAGGTACCTTCACGCTCTTAAAAACGTTCTAAAACTAACCTGCAGCACGCAATAACTTCCTCCCTTCTTTTTCTTCAGGAGCTCCAAGGCAGCTTGACTGTAGCCCGGGGCAATGACTATCTTGACACCTCTCGAGAAGATTTAGGCAGTGCAGTGCAAAAAAGGATCAAAAACTGACCTGCAGCAAGCAATAACTCCCTCCCTTCTTTTTCTTCAGAAGCTCCAAGGCAGCTTGACTATAGCCCGGGGCAATGACTCCATCCAACACTTATCTCGAGATGATCCAGGCAGAGATTTCATCAAATTCGTAAGTCACAAAGACCATGGACCTTCACACTCTTAAAAACGTTCTAAAACTGACCTGTAGCACGCAATAACTTCCTTACTTCTTCTACAGCAGTTCCAATGCGTTCTGGCTGTACTCCGGGGCAATGACTCCATCGAACACTTATCTCGAGATGATCCATTCATCAAATTCGTAAGTCACAAAGACTAGAGACCTTCAAGCTCTCAAAAAGGATCAAAAACTGACCTGCAGCACGCAATAACTTCCTCCCTTCTTTTTCTTCAGAAGCTCCAAGGCAGCTTGACTGTAGCCCGGGGCAATGACTCCATCCAACACTAATCTCGAGATGATTATGCAGTGATTTCATCAAATTCGTAAGTCACAAAGACCAGGTACCTTCACGCTCTTAAAAACCTAAAACTAACCTGCAGCACGCAATAACTTCCTCCCTTCTTTTTCTTCAGTAGCTCCAAGGCAGCTTGACTGTAGCCCGGGGCAATGACTATCTTGACACCTATCGAGACGATGTAGGCAGTGCAGTGCAAAAAAGGATCAAAAACTGACCTGCAGCACGCAATAACTTCCTCCCTTCTTTTTCTTCAGGAGCTCCAAGGCAGCTTGACTGTAGCCCGGGGCAATGACTATCTTGACACCTGTCGAGATGATCTAGGCAGTGCAGTGCAAAAAAGGATCAAAAACTGACCTGCAGCACGCAATAACTTCCTCCCTTCTTTTTCTTCAGTAGCTCCAAGGCAGCTTGACTGTAGCCCGGGGCAATGACTCCATCCAACACTTATCTCGAGATGATTATGCAGTGATTTCATCAAATTCGTAAGTCACAAAGACCAGGTACCTTCACGCTCTTAAAAACCTTCTAAAACTGACCTGCAGCACGCAATAACTTCCTCCCTTCTTTTTCTTCAGGAGCTCCAAGGCAGCTTGACTGTAGCCCGGGGCAACGACTCCATCGGACACCTCTCTCGAGATGATCCAGGCAGTGATTTCATCAAATTCGTAAGTCACAAAGACCAGGTACCATCACGCTCTTAAAAACTTTCTAAAACTAACCTGCAGCACGCAATAACTTCCTCCCTTCTTTTTCTTCAGGAGCTCCAAGGCAGCTTGGACAACACTTATCTTGAGATGATCCAGGCAGTGATTTCATCAAATTCGTAAGTCACAAAGACCAGGTACCTTCACGCTCTTAAAAACCTTCTAAAACTGACCTGCAGCACGCAATAACTTCCTCCCTTCTTTTTCTTCAGTAGCTCCAAGACAGCTTGACTGTAGCCCGGGGCAATGACTCCATCCAACACTTATCTCGAGATGATCCAGGCGGTGATTTCATCAAATTCGTAAGTCACAAAGACCAGGTACCTTCACGCTCTTAAAAACCTTCTAAAAATAACCTGCAGCACGCAATAACTTCCTCCCTTCTTTTTCTTCAGTAGCTCCAACGCAGCTTGACTGTAGCCCGGGGCAATGACTCCATCGGACACCTCTCTGGAGATGATCCAGGCAGTGATTTCATCAAATTCGTAAGTCACAAAGACCAGGGACCTCCACGCTCTTAAGAACGTTCTAAAACTGACCTGCAGCACGCAATAACTTCCTCCCTTCTTTTTCTTCAGGAGCTCCAAGGCAGCTTGACTGTAGCCCGGGGCAATGACTCCATCCAACACTTATCTTGAGATGATCCAGGCAGTGATTTCATCAAATTCGTAAGTCACAAAGACCAGGTACCTTCACGCTCTTAAAAACCTTCTAAAACTAACCTGCAGCACACAATAACTTCCTCCCTTCTTTTTCTTCAGTAGCTCCAAGGCAGCTTGACTGTAGCCCGGGGCAATGACTCCATCGGACACCTCTCTGGAGATGATCCGGGCAGTGATTTCATCAAATTCGTAAGTCACACTCTTAAAAACCTTCTAAAACTAACCTGCAGCACGCAATAACTTCCTCCCTTCTTTTTCTTCAGGAGCTCCAAGGCAGCTTGACTGTAGCCCGGGGCAATGACTCCATCCGACACTTCTCTGGAGATGATCCAGGCAGTGATTTCATCAAATTCGTAAGTCACAAAGACCAGGTACCTTCACGCTCTTAAAAACCTTCTAAAACTAACCTGCAGCACGCAATAACTTCCTCCCTTCTTTTTCTTCAGGAGCTCCAAGGCAGCTTGACTGTAGCCCGGGGCAATGACTCCATCGGACACCTCTCTGGAGATGATCCGGGCGGTGACTTCGTCACAGTCGTCGGAGAGCGCTACGAAATCGCCGAAGGAACTCATGCGGTCGGCACCGCGGGCGCGGGCGTATGCGCTCGCTAGGGGTGTTAGAGAGGGGAGGAGGTCTGATACCATGCATACGGCCGCCTGAAATAAAATCATCATCATCATCATCATCATCATCATCATCAGCCTATGTTAGTCCACTGCTGGACGTAAGCCTCTCCTAGTAAACTATGCGTATAGACGCATTAGGAGGTAGATGCCCATAATCGCCCGCTGGGCAAGCGGATTGGCGATCGCAGTAATATGTCTACAATGATGACGCTGCTGCCCATCATCAATTGTTATCAAAAATGGTCAGTGACACTTCAATCCCTTAGTCGGCTCTTACGACACCCGCAGGAGGAGTTGGGGTGGTGGTGGTGGGGTATGCCGTGTAGTGACGGCAGAAAGAATACATTTGTCGACAACATTGTCATTATTTTTTTTGTATTTTTTGTATGTTTGAGAAAAGCACTATACATGCCTCGGCGTGAAAACGGATTCCCGGCCTATAAACCAACTTGGCCGGAAATCCTAATTTTCCCAGCCTTTGATGTAATGTACTATTATTGCAACCATAGTGTTTACAGTTCTTTATAAATAGGTAAATTTATAAACAGGCCCTGAGAGAGCATAGCAATATTTTTTACGAATTGGGTCTTATATCTAATTTCAAATAATGAAGTAATCCAAATGAAATTAAATTTATGAAGAATTAGGAAGAGTTCAATAAAAATGACAGGACAATCTTACACAAATCGACCTAAGATCTGAAATCGAATTGGAGATCAAAAATGTAAACAAATGGGATACCACCACAAAAAAATAACCGCGAGAGGTGTGTTATCTAAAATCATTGAAATACTTTTAAAAAATGCGCATTTACAGTCACTGACGGTACGTATAGTTTTTAAATATTTTACAAATTTTTAATATCATACATTATTTTTTTAATGATACATTTCTCTAGTTTTAATAAAATGTAGGGTGTTTAATTTATACTACTGGCAATGATAAGAAGTTTTTTTAAGCATTTGGTTCGCAGTTTAGTTACTATAATAATGTACTGAAAAAAATCAAAACAAGATGGTGCTTCAAATGACTCTTTTATGAATTCATAAAAACTCCTAAAATTTAGCATTACAAAGTACATGAATACAGATTTTAGTATTTTTAACTACAAATCAACATACCTGGGATAACTCGGGGCATTTATACGAAAGTGATGTAGCAAAATATTTTATCGACTAAAAATATATCGATGTTACTGTGAATGACAACATCAGAATGTTATTCGGCATAAATAAATATTAGGTACTTACTCTTCAATTAAAATAGAAAATAAATTTAAACGGGTAGTTACGCGTTTATTTTAAAATAGTTTTCAAAATATACAATTAATATTAAAATATCAATATTTAAATTGTCATTTTGATTAAAAGGACATCTGCATACTTTTACTATCTGAAGAGGCCCGATATCAGATATGACATCGAACCTCTGTTCTGTAATCGAGAATGTTCAATAAGTACATCTTTTATTATAATTATATCGACATCTTTTTAATCGATATCAAATCCCTATAACTTGCCCCCAGTTATCCCAGGTATGCAAATCAATCATTTTAATTTTATAATAGAAATGGATTCGATTGTAACTATAGATGAAGACTGGAATTCGTTCCCCGACTATCCTAAAGATTAAAGTAACACGACATTGGTTTTCAAACATTGATTATGTTGATTATTTACATCATTCTAGCAATTTTTCTACGTATTATTTTTGTAATCAGGAACCGTGTACACTCAGGCGTATGTTTTTTATAGTCATGTCCAAAAATATGTTAATGATTGTGATACTTGTGTATCGAACATACTTTGACTTTCGCGTATCTACACCTAAACATCAAGCATTGTCTTAGGTTTAGCACCTGTAAGGATAGTTGGTAAGTGTGCAAATAAATAAAATAAAATAAATAACCCATCTAAATGCGACGTTAATTTATAAAGGTGTTAAAAATAAAAAGTTTTATACCCCTGGAATGTCACTTTAACATTGACTTTATAATGTCATGTCATTGTCATAGATTGTTTACATTTTTGATCTCGAATTCCATTTCAGAGCTTAGTCCTATGGTAAGCTCAATTAAGTGTTGTGTTGTAAATACTAAGCGATGATATATCGTTGTCTGAGAACCAAAACCCACTACAAAAAAACCAGCCAAGAGCATGTCGGGCCATGCCGTCAGTATAGGGTTCCGTAGTTATTAGAAAACAGCTGGGCCGATTATGTCCGAAATAGTTTTATTTTAAAGTATTCTAGAAACCCACTTATTCATGATTTTTTCATATTTTTTGACCCACGGATCAAAAGTTAGAGGGGGGGACACATTTTCTTTTATTCTGGAGATTTTATGAGACATATTCAATGATACCCCACACCATAGGATTACAGCAAATAAAAAAAAATCACGCCCACTTCACCAGTTGGGGAGGTACGCGAAAAAAATTTTTATTTCTAGTTTTTATTCTACCACTTTGTTGGCATGAGTAATATGTAGTTATACCTGTACCAAATTGCAGCTTTCTAGTACTAACGGCCACTGAGCTTGAGCACATGGCGAAAAACTATAAGGGAACCCTAAAAACTGTCACTACTCTTATCAACCTCGTATATCAAGCAGACATCGGATTCCATGGGGAAAATCATCTTGACAGCTAGGGACTTCCTACATGGATAAATTCATATATCGATACTAGTTTTAAATACTAGCAGTAATGTATCCACTATGATGACGCTGCTTTATCAATCTTCTATCAAATAATGTTCAGTGACACTTCAATCCCTTAGTCTCTTACGACACACGAAAGGTGACAAATGTATTTTTACTGCCATCACCGCACGGCTGGATACCACAAACTACCACGCGTTCGATATTTATACCTTAGCTACAAGCTGCGACCATATATAACATAGACGTCTAACGCCAGCTCAAAAATGCCCCCAAAAACAATTGTTCAATTGTGCCAAGATGAGCAGGACATAGCGCTTTCTTAACACCGCGCATATATTTCGGCGCAACATCTTTGACAAATGTTTATAGAATATAGCCAATCAAAACTTTGATGGACCAATCACGACTATTTTCAAATGGCGGCTAAGTTGAAATTGAAATTCATTGACGTGATGCATTGAAGAGGGGGTGACACTCGTCAACTAAAATTTAGGACCGTTTTTGAAAGGCAATTTAGTATGCCTACGGCTTCCATGTTTTATTTGTTTGTAGGCTACAAGGAACTAAGTCTCACCTCCTGCTCCGTAAGGGGTAACCCTATAGCCGCCCCAGCAGGCGATACATGCTTAAAACTCGTCGCAGCAGGGACACCCAAAGCCTGCTTCAATTCGCGAACTAACTGCCAAGCGTTCAGAGCGTCGCAAAGGTTGATGAAGCCGGGAGATCCGTTGATGGTCGTCAGTGGTAGACGGTCGCGGGTTGTGAACACTTGGGCTGGCTTTTGGTGGGGGTTCATACCTGGAATTTAAAGGTTATAAAATCAGTAAAACAGTCAGCTTAGTGCATTTTGTATTAATTAATTTATATACAATAATCCCGTGACAACCAGAGTCTTTCGCAGTTGATTTTTTCTATGGTAAGCACATTTGTTACGACATTATGGGATTATCCGCATTATATACAATACTTTATCCCACCTATTTTTGCCCGAATTTTATATATTGGGTCATTAGTGTCATTACCTATGAAATTGGCGTTTTTGGTCATAGACTTTAGTTGATTGCTAATTTTTATTATCTAAAGAGTAACTTTGTTTTCAACAGTGCACTTAGTCCGTGGGCTAGCCGGTCTGAAATTAGAAAACGGTATAATTTGGGGGGTACCAAGTGTCCTTTTTACAGTAGTTAGACATATTCATAAGGATGTTAAAAAAGTATGATAGACATCTCAAAGTGGTAGCTAATAGGCATGCGGGCTATTTCAAGATTTCCGTTGTATGACAGGTATGGTTAAAATTAGGAGGTACAAATTTTCCTTTTCACGGCTGTTAGGTAAGCTTATAAAAACGTCAAAAATGCAAGATTGCCATTTATAAGTGCTACCTAATAAAAATGGGGGCCAATCAAAGATGGTGCATCTCAAGTTTTACAAAATCAAGTATATCTCGAGAACTATTAAATATATCTAATTACTCTCTTGAACAAAATTAAAGGCATATCTGTAAGCTTCATATTTTGCATATACACCATTTTGCTAAAACCAACCAATAATTAATTATGACCAAATTTATGAAAATTTCGTGATTTTGATTTTTTTTGTGTCGTGTTTTTACATAGTAGTCATGACGCTAGAAAAATTTAATATTTTTTTTCTCCAATATGCTCGGAAATGTTCGCATTAATGTAGCAAAAACGAAACGCGAAGTACCTTCTTATGTACCAGCTCAAATTAAAAAAAAAGATTTTCATTATTGTACAGTTTTTGCGGCCGCGAAATGAGGGTTTTCGATAATTTTTCTGCCACCAGGGCGGCGCTGCGTACGCACCTGGTCTCGACAGCTGTCAGATTCATACTATTCATAGGCACCTGGGCCTAAAATATTGAAATTCTATTTTATTTGGAAGAGAATTGATTTTGTAATGGATTACGACTCATACATGGTCGTCGAACTGAAGATTGAACTCTAAAACAGGCGCTCAAAGTCACTGGTATTCAAAATAATTACTCTAACTTTGTTAATTTCATGAGAATTGACTTGGAACTATTTTATTTATTTAGTTTAGGTAACAATATGACTAAAGTAATGGTTTTCAGAATAAATAAACCTATAAATATGTTGAAAATTAAATGCGCGTATTTATTTTGACAGTTCGTTATACGGTCGGCTCAGTGCTGCCATCTCACCTCCCCATAGCGGCAGAAAAAGTATCAAAAACCCTCATTGTACTAAAATCCATTAATGTATTGTTTTTTACTTCTTAAAAACTACTTTTGGACTTTGAAAAAAATGCATACAGCCAAATTCTAAAGCCACGACCAAACGCCTGGTCTGGATAGAGCGAGAGACGGCGATCAAATCTATGGCCGTCTCGTTCTATCATGAGTTACAAACGCCTCGGTGTGTCAGGTCGTGTAGGTACGGTTTAATGAAACCATAGATATCGTTACTATTTTTTATGAACGACCATGCATTAAAAAAAAGTTTAGGCGGGAATCATAAGAGATTTTTTCTTTTCAATTGTTATTCAATTTGCAAGAAGAATTACTTAATCGATTGTAATAAATTTTGTTTTATTTCCTTGCATGTTTGGAGAAAAGTCCTATATGTGCCTCGGACGGAAATAGAATTTCGTGGATTCGTATGTAATTGTCGGCCTCAGCTTCGCTTCGTCCGACAAAAAATACTCATCCACGAAATTCGCTTTCCCGGCCTCTGCAATAATGTACTATTAAAGATAGTGTATTTAATAAGCTTTAATTTGATGTTTATAACTTGTTGGCGGTATTAAAAAAAAGACCCATAAAAAATATTTAAATGAATTGTAGTCATAATCCACCGTATACTTAATGATTTAAGAGGCGGTGGAAGTGCCACTATAATAACGTGCAACAATAATAGTGCTTATTTCAAATAACCAAGATTGAAAAATATAAAAAAAACCGCCTCTTAAATCACTAAGTATACGGTGGATTATGACTACAATTCATTTAAATATTTTTTATGGGTCTTTTTTTTTAATACCGCCAACAAGTTATATACATCAAATTAAAGCTTATTAAATACACTATCTTTAAAAAAATATTTAATTTTTCTAGCGTCATGACTACTATGTAAAAACACGACACAAAAAAAATCAAAATCACGAAATTTTCATAAATTTGGTCATAATTAATTATTGGTTGGTTTTAGCAAAATGGTGTATATGCAAAATATGAAGCTTACAGATATGCCTTTAATTTCGTTCAAGAGAGTAATTAGATATATTTAATAGTTCTCGAGATATACTTGATTTTGTAAAACTTGAGATCCACCATCTTTGATTGGCCCCCATTTTTGTTTGGTAGCACTTATAAATGGCAATCTTGCATATTTGACATTTTTATAAGCTTACCTAACAGCCGTGAAAAGGAAAATTTGTACCTCCTAATTTTAACCATACATGTCATACAACGGAAATCTTGAAATAGCCCGTATGCCTATTAGCTACCACTTTGAGATGTCTATCATACTTTTTTATCATCCTTATGAATATGTCTAACTACTGTAAAAAGGACACTTGGTACCCCCAAATTATACCGTTTTCTAATTTCAGGCCGAGTAGCCCACGGACTAACTGTGTAACAAAGGTTTTTTCACACTAGTAAGTTTTTTTTAAATTCAAAAATAAGCTTTGAAAACTAACTCTTGCCATATTGCCGGTCTACAGGTTTGGAATGGGTATAAATTCTTGTTTTATGAAGTAGAGACTATACAAAATACGCGTTAGAAGTGTCTAATATTACTGGCAAACTTTAGTTTATTATGATTTTGACTTAAAAAAAATACCTACACAAAATTCATTATGTGGAAAATAGACTTAACAAAATTCGCTTTTGTATGTCAACTTCATAGGTAATCAGAGTAATCACCTAATATTTGACACATAGGGTGGTAGTACTAATGAATAACGGACACACCAATCTTCGTCCTATGAAAATATGGTCGTAAAGTTACAAAACAAATGCCTAACTCTTAGCTTGTTTTAAATAAGAATGAATGTACATAACTCAGGTGCTGTCACTAATTATTTCGTACATTTTATAATTTAATTCATTATAATAAACGCACCACTGATGAGCAATTCTATAAAGTAATAGGATTAAGTCTATTAAGTAAATAGACTTCTTAGCTTAGTAAAGAATTACCAAAAGTTGTTTGGTAAATGTAAGTAAATTCTTACCATATCTCAAGGTCATCTGCGCCTGCCCAGCTGAATATTGCTTGCGGAAATAATCTGATATCGCCGTGTCGTATTCCGATGTGTGGGTGAATGCTTTCAGTGCCAACTTTTGTCTGGAAACATGAACATACTTTATACACCCTATTCTATGATTCAGCTCGTATCTATATATATAAAAGAAGAAGCTCCCTTATAAAGATGCACGCACAGCCTAAACCCCTGGTCCTATAGACTCCAAATTTGGCACGTAGGTTCCTTTTATGGTGTAGACGAGCACTAAGAAAGGATTTTACAAAATTCACCTTCTAAGGGGTTGAAATGGGGGTCCAAAGTTTGTATGGCGAAATAAGATTAGTTGAACTATTTGATCCGAAACTTCGCAAAAGTATTCTTTAAAGTAATTGAGTAAAGGTATGTTAAAGGTTTTTTGAAAATTCAACCCCCAGAAAAAGGTAAAAAGGGTGACGAAGTGAAAAAATCAAGTTGGGTATCGTTTCTATGGTTTATCGGGACGTAGATCACGAATACAATAACGATTTTAAATTTTAACGCGGCGGACGTGAAATACTATGTACACGGTTATGGTGTAATGGGGTAAAATTCGAAAAATATCAATATAATTTTATTATTTATCTTTTATCTATATATATAAAAGAAGAAGCTCCCTGATAAAGATGCACGCACAGCCTAAACTCCTGGTCCTATAGACTCCAAATTTAGCACGTAGGTTCCTTTTATGGTGTAGACGAGCACTAAGAAAGGATTTTTCAAAATTCACCTTCTAAGGGGTTGAAATGGGGGTCCAAAGTTTGTATGGCGTAACAAGATTGGTTGAACTATTTTATCCAAATTTTCGCAAGAGTATTCTTTAAAGTAATTGAGTAAAGGTATGCTTAAGGTTTTTTAAAAATTCAACCCCTGAAAAAGGTAAAAAGGGTGACAAAGTGAAAAAATCAAGATGGGTATCGTTTTTATAGTTTATCGAGTCGTAGATCACGAAAACAATCACGATTTTAAAATTTAACGCGGCGGACGTGAAATACTATGTACACGGTTATGGTGTGATGGGGTAAAATTCGAAAAATATCAATATAATTTTATTATTTATTTATATTTATGTTCATTTCTGGTTCTAGAGATTCCAAATTTAGCGCGTAGGTTTCTTTGAGGATGTAGGGGTGCTCTAAAAAGGTAAAGCGAAATCCACTCCCTAGAGGGTGCAATGGGGGTCCAAAGTTAGTATGGCGAAACAAGATTAGTTGGACTATTTTGTCCGAAACTTCCTAGGAGTATTCTTCAAAGTAATAAAGACATGTTTGCAGGTTTTTTGAAAATTTAACCCCTGAAAAAGGTAAAAAGGGTGAGGAAGTGAAAAAATCAAGTTGGGTATCGTTTCTATGGTTTATCGGGACGTAGATCACAAAAACGATTTTAAAATTTAACGCGGCAGACGTGAAATACTATGTACACGGTTATGGTGTGATGGGGTAAAATTCGAAAAATATCAATATAATTTTATTATTTATATTCATTTCTGGTTCTAGAGATTCCAAATATAGCGCGTAGGTTTCTTTGAGGGTGTAGGGGCGCTCTAAAAAAGGTTAAGTCAAAATCCACTCATTAGAGGGTGCAATAAGTCTAAAGTTTGTAGGGGAAACTTGACTATTTAAACTGTTTTATCCGAAACTTCACAGGAGTATTCCCAAACATAAATGACTAAAGACATGTTTTAGGGTTTTTGAGAATTGAACTCTTGAAAGTGGTAAAAAGGTTAAACAGTAAAAAAACAACATGGTTATCGTTTCTATAGTCTACTATCGTGTCGCTGTACCGAGGTGTACGTGAAATACCATCTTCTCTATTATGGTCTCATGGGCTTGCAGGTTATGACAGGGGTATCGTTTTAGTGTTTATTTCTGATAAAAAAAATCTAAATATAGCATGTTAACCAACGTTAATAACCTTTTAAGTTTTCCCGAGTTTTCATGCGATAGTAATCAAAAGTACATATATCTGTGTATCCAAGGTGTTTTTTATAAAGTCAAAACAGTCGTCACCATAAATTTCGACATTTTTGATCCAATGGTGTAAATCGATGTATCGGGATCCCAGAGGTTCTTAACAAACTGCAAAAAAGGCTGCCTATTCAATTTCCGTTTCGATATTGTCCGTCATAAAAATCGGTGGTAATCTGAAGTTCTGACTGATCTGTTCATCATAATGAAGCAGAAGTCAAATTTGCAAGAAACGGTAACAATATTGAGTTACTTCAAATGTTAATCAGCTCGCCTAATTATGGTCATCTTTGTTAGGCCTGGGAAACGACAAATGATAGTTTTTATCATCAAAACACAACAATCACCTATGTGAGTGTGTATGTAAACTTTTAAAGATAAAAAACATTTGTCAGTTACCAGATGGTAAAGATGACCATAATATGATAGCGGATTTTGATAATAATCTATATCTGAAATGTCAAAGCGTTTCAAGTAATGAATTTGAGGTCAAATTTGCACAAAATGATCGGCACCTTGAATTTATTTAGTTTGAATCCGACCTTAATAAAAATCGGTATCTTAGGATCCAAGGGGGTTTTTACAAAAAGTGAGAAGCTATCACATCTAAAATTTCTAGAACTTTGATTTAATATTGATAAAAATCGATACCTACCGAGAAGATGAAAAGTTCTTCATATGGAATTTGAAGTCAAAATTGCAAAAATAATTCGCCATCATTATAGCCATCATCATATTAGTTTAATACGACCGTGATAAAAATTTATAGAACGCGGCCGAACCGCGGGTAAAAGCACCATCCGCCACACTTAAATCGGTTAAGGCAAACGCGAGATAATCGCGGGAAAACATTAACATGCAGTGAATAGATATTAGAACGCGGGCGAAGCCGCGGGTAACTGCTAGTAATCAAATAAGGCTCATTTTTACCAAAATTTTATTCGAACGCTTACTCTCGGATAGTAATGTCAAAACCTACGAACAAATAAAACATGGAAGTCGCACGCCATACTAAGTTGCCTTTCAAACACGGTGCCGAAATTTAGTTGACCAGTGTCACCCCCTCTTCAAAGCATCACGGTAATTAATTTCAATATCAACCTATGAAAACTTAAACTGCCATTTAAAAATAGTTGTGGTTGGTCCATCAAAGTTTTGATGGGCTAAATTCTTTGGCATTAGTCAAAGGTGTTGCGCCGACATATGCGCGGTGTTAAGAAAAGCGATATGTTCTGTCCATCTTGGCACAATTGAACAATCTTTCTTGGGGGCACTTTTGAACTGGCGTTAGACGTCCATGTTATATATGGTTGCAGGTCAAAGCTCAATAGGTAGTAAATTGACACTAGAATCTGAAAGTAAGTGTTATTTATCAAATAAAAGTTCGATGAAATCGAGCCTTGGTGTTACTAAAGATAAACTCCCAATGCGCGGCACCGTCACAGTCTTTGTCATCTGTATGTAAGGTGGGCTGTGATAGTCTATATTGAATTTTGATATAAATTAGAATCAAATCGATACTTTGATAGTCAACTTTTGCATCCTTCATCTTAGTTTGTTGGTGTCATTTGGTAACAGTCGGTTGAAACTTTGAATGTTCATGTTACCTTACTGTTTTTTACCCAGACCAAACACGATACAATATTAATGATTAATGAGTTCCTTGAGCCACATACATGAAGAATAATTATTCCAGTAGAAGGTTATCACACTTTATGATATCGATTGACACTTAGTAACAATTGAGTTTTAAGATAACAGTTCTGTAAGGATATGCGGTATGCCATTCTGATTCGAAGCTACTAAGTGTCATAATGGTACATTACTAAAGCAGCCGGGACGAAACCGACGAAAGCACTAGGTATACATAACTCGGCGGGAATTGGGGGTGCCCGCCTCAAACATATCAGGCCTCGCTTCGCTCAGCCGTCTAGGTACATGTCTTCGGCCGGCAACCCTCGTCGTCACGGCCTCAGAAGTTTTGTACTAAGTCGTGCTGACAACCAATACTTCTCTCTTTTAACGCTTTATAGGGCACCGGTCTAAAAACCATCCTATAACACTGTCTTTTGTATTTTTTCCTTACACAGAATTTTTTGTACTACATGATGGCGTTAAGGCTTGAATTCAGTTTTTTTTTGAGTCTTGCCCGTTAAAGGGTTAAGGGTAATAATAATATCTCATGTCACTAACCTAGTTTCCACGGAAGTCTGTTTTTTCTGTTTCAGCTCCTGAATAATACTCTCGTAATCACTAGGGTCACATAAGATCGTGACACGGTCATGGTTCTTCGCCGCGGCACGTAGAAGGGTCACGCCGCCAATATCGATGTTCTCCACAGCATCTGCGATGGTTACATCTGGCTTGGCCACGGTATCGACGAAAGGGTAGAGGTTGCACACCACTACGCTTATCATGTCGAACTTCTGGCGTTTCATGTCAGCCTGGTCGGAGTCCGTCAATCTGGAATAGAAAATGTGTCAAACCCTCAGGCCCTGGTTTATTTAAACAAGTAACGTAGTAATGTTGTGAACTAGTGACAGAGTTACTTTTGTTTTGTTCTAGCTTTAGTTATTACAACAATTAGGGTTAAATTGCCGATTAAACTATAGGTACGAATAGGCCCTGACTTATTCGAAAATCGTCAACGTAAAATAGTGTATAAACCTATGTGAATAAATAAGGTCGACCAATAGCGAGTCCTTTATTATTATAGTTCACTCTTCAATCATGAGTTGTCATTGTCGTAATACTCGTAATCCAATTGAATAATCGCCCGTGATGTCGACCAAATTACATACGCGGTGGCCAAAGTGGGCCCCTGTTCTCTGTATTAATGAATAAGTATGTGGAGTTTTCGGTGCTTGAATGATCTTGTTTTTTATTATATGTACCTAGACATAAGTCATAAATGTTCTAGAGACTAAGGTACCTACCATTAATCGACTTTCCAATTGTCTCTACTTTCAATCTTTTTTGGCGAATGAAAATGCTAATAATATAAACCGTAGGACATGGACAGATGCTTAATGGGCCGCCGGATGCCACAGTGAACACCTGCAATGTCGGCCACTGTCTGTCCCACACGATGAGTGGTCGCAGTGCCTTACTGAGTAGCCTTAGTCCGATGTCTAACAGGTATTACGCTTACCTGGCCAGGATGCCACCGTGGACAGCAGGATGCAACGACTTGACGCGGCCGCCAAGCATCTCCGGGGCGCCTGTAATGTCAGCCACATCTCGCACTGTCACCCCGCGGCACGGAGAGTGGTCGCAGTGCCTTACTGATTAGCCGTAGTCCGATGTCTAACAGGTATTACGCTTACCTGGCCAGGATGCCACCGTGGACAGCAGGGTGCAAAGACTTGACGCGGCCGCCAAGCATCTCTGGTGCGCCGGTAATGTCAGCCACATCTCGCACTGTCAGCCCCGCAACACGGAGAGCAGTCACTATGCCATACCTACTGACTAGCCGTAGTCCGATGTCTAACAGGTATTACGCTTACCTGGCCAGGATGCCACCGTGGACAGCAGGATGCAACGACTTGACGCGGCCGCCAAGCATCTCCGGGGCGCCAGTAATGTCAGCCACATCTCGCACTGTCAGCCCTGCGGCACGGAGAGCGGTCGCTGTGCTATACTAACTAGCCTTAGTCCGATGTCTAACAGGTATTACGCTTACCTGGCCAGGATGCCACCGTGGACAGCAGGGTGCAAAGACTTGACGCGGCCGCCAAGCATCTCCGGGGCGCCTGTAATGTCAGCCACATCTCGCACTGTCAGCCCCGCGACCCGGAGAGCAGTCGCTGTGCTATACAAACTAGCCTCAGTCCGATGTCTAACAGGTATTACGCTTACCTGGCCAGGATGCCGCCGTGGACAGCAGGGTGCAACGACTTGACGCGGCCGCCAAGCATCTCTGGTGCGCCTGTAATGTCAGCCACATCTCGCACTGTCAGCCCCGCGGCACGGAGCGCGGTCGCTGTGCTATACTAACTAGCCTCAGTCCGATGTCTAACAGGTATTACGCTTACCTGGCCAGGATGCCACCATGGACAGCAGGATGCAACGACTTGACGCGGCCGCCAAGCATCTCCGGGGCGCCTGTAATGTCAGCCACATCTCGCACTGTCAGCCCCACGGCACGGAGAGCGGTCGCTGTGCCATACTGACTAGCCGTAGTCCGATGTCAAACAGGTATTACGTTTACCTGACCAGAGAGACTAGGATGCCACTGTGGACAACAGGATGCGTGGACTTGACGCGGCCGCCAAGCATCTCCAAGGCGCCTGTAATTGTAATGTCAGCCACATTTCGCACTGTCAGGTCCGCGGCACGGAGAGCGCTCGCTGTGCCAGACTGACCAGCCTTAGTGCGATGTCTAACAGGTATTACGCTTACCTGGCCAGGATGCCACCATGGACAGCAGGATGCAACGACTTGACGCGGCCGCCAAGCATCTCTGGGGCGCCCGTAATGTCAGCCACATCTCGCACTGTCAGCCCCGCGGCACGGAGAGCGGTCGCTGTGCCACCAGTACTGACTAGCCCTAGTCCGATGTCTGATAGGCATTTTGCTAATGGCACTAGGCCGGTCTTGTCTGACACGCTGAGAAGCGCTGAAATACAAGAAAACAAAGAAACTTAAAATTAGTACAACTTTTTTTTATTCATAGTGATTATCTCCAATGATATTGACTTAAAAGAAAAACGTTCTTTTGGGACCCTTATTATCTTCAAATGACCTATTCAACGATACCCCACACTATAGGATTACTGGGATTTAAAAAAAACATACCCACTTTACGTGTAGGTAGGGCAGATACCCGAAAAAAATGTTTTTCTATATTTATTCTACCACTTTGTTGGCGTATAGGAATTTGCACCAAATTGCAAATTTCTATTACTAACTGCCACTGATATGCTGCGGAGTGCGGACAGACAGACGGACATGGCGAAACTAAAGTGATTATTTCAATTAATATTTATTTAGATAATTTATCAGTTGTATCGTAAAAAAATATGAATTTTAAATCACCAGAGCAGTATTTTGGATATAATGCGAGTCCTTTGTCCAGCAGTGGGACACTTTAATAGGCTATTAAGAAAAAGAATTAAGAAATGATACCTACTTGCTTCAAAAATAATGTATCGTAATATGTGAAACTATACAAAATGTGTCTTGGCCATTATCATTATCAACATAATAAAACTTACCTAATTTTCCGTTGGCAGTCATGTCTATACGTTTGAAGAAGAGGCAATGGACTGAGAGTAATCAATTGCCCTTGTGAGCCGGTATAAATATCTGGTGACCTTCCGCAGGGGTTCCTGATAACAACAGCTTGTTTTTACATAGATACAGGGTTGTACAAACTCAATATTTAACTTAATGGGCATTGAAGTTGTTAACTTCAAATAATTCAATTAATGTACCTACTTAATATATTTGTTGGATTCAAAAATATTTGTTTGAGGTACTTATGTATAATACCTACCTTCAATAGGCAAGCAATGCTTGCATATTGTATTTATTTTCAGAACCTCATACACTAACAAAACCCTTGGGAATAAAGCAAATAATTATGATAATAAAATGTTGCATCGTAGGGGGCAAAGGTGAATGGAAGCAGCTCACAAACAATCTTTGTGGCAGTCTCTGGGGGGAACCTATGTCCAGCAGTGGACATTATTTGGCTGATAATGATGATGAGGGTGCAAAATCAACTTATTCAACTATCTTTTGTTTTTCAGTATACTTGAATGTTCAGATACCTAGTTCCATTTATGGCAACTATGTGCAATTGCTATGTGGAATTTATTTTTAATTCTATTTTTTGATATTTATTATGGTGGCCTATTTCACTAGTCTAGTTTCTATCTTTTCGCTTGCCTTAATAAAGCCATTTTATATATGTATTTACACTAATGATTTAGTGTAAAAGACATTATAACTTTTAGAATATCTTTTTAAATAAATACATATCACACATTTGCACTTACATGCATGTAAATGTGACAACCCTGACTGTTTTACGTCAATTAATATTGTGATGAAAATATTATTGTTGTTGCCTTAAGTTGTGATGATATAATTGACAAATATTTCACTTCAAGCATTCTGATAAGTATCAGCAAACAACATTAATAGCTATCAATGTTTAGTTAAGTAGTTTAGTTGGAAATGATGGAATATTCCTAAAAATAAATTAAGACTTGATATATAAATAAAAAAAATGAATTACATACATAAATAGTTTATCGCTACCAGCAAGGTTAGCACATGATTGGTGCAACTGTATCTCACTGGAACATAAGACTATCTACTTACAGGCGCGAATCCAAGACTTCGTTGAGGGGGGGCACTGCTCTATGATATGATAGTATTTTATACCTAAAGCAGCATTGAATGGTTTAAAAAATAACCACATAAGTAAATATATGCTTTCAAGGAGAAAATATTGAACAACATTAAAATTACTATAGGTTTACCTGCTTTAGGTTCCAACTTTAAGGATTACCAAGGCCATGGAATTTATGTAAGTACACTAAGTACCTCAAACAATAAGTCCCCTCTTTCTTAAAGTAGACATACACGGACACGGTTGAGATAGCAACTATTTGCTCGAATACTTGAGACACATTCACGGATTAGAATCCAACAAGGATTAAAGTAGTTAGTGAAGTTTCAACAACACTTAACCACAACATTACCACGAGGGCATTGATAACCCTTTTGTGGTGTTGCTGTCGAAATCAGGCTACAGTAACAATATACATTGACGATTGAAAACTTATACGTAACTAAGAAAATATATCTAAAATAAAACTTACTTAGTTTCTTGAAAAACTTCACCGGCGCGATGGAATGGAGATGCGCAGACGCAATTAATAACGATCTTGATTTTGATTAAATATAATATTATGTGATAGTAAACTTTTTTTCCTTACAATAAGGTAGAATATCCATTGAAATCTAGGTTTATTGACATTATGACAAGAATGAATTCCATGGAATGTCACTGTCAGTGTCAAAGTTGGCCTTCTACACGGTTGGGTCATTGCATGGATATAGAATATGGATATGGATTTGACAACGTAATAATAATAGCAAGAACGAAAGGGATGGTCTTATGAAACTTTTTACTAGTGGAAGTGAAAAGGAACGATAATCGTCCGTCCTTATCACTGTGCCACTATTTTTTTGTGTGTGTGGCACTTAGATGCTAAATCTAAGTGCCAGACAAATGCGTTGAATACGTCACTATACGTAGTATCTTCTTAGTAGTCTGTGACTATGTCTATCCCTCTTAGTGGCACACTATGTGCGGCCCCTCAGGTCATTGCATGGTCATTGGGTCCAACCTTGGTCCAACCTATGTCCAACCGCTAATCATCGTTTTACGTCAACCCAAGTTGACGTAAAACTCAGTTGGTCCAACACTTGGAAGACCGCATCGTGCTCTTGAATGCCATAATTTGTTTGAGCTAACTAACTAAACGACTGATCAATTTTTTATTTCAAATAATCACGAAAATACAGCTGTCTAACGTCATCTACGAAGCAATAAAACTGATAAATGTCAATGTCAGTTAAATGTCAAGTCAACGTTGTGATCGTGTCATGAATGTAGGATTAATATGGATTTGACAACGTTATAATAATAGCAAGAACGAAAGGGATGGTCTTATGAAACTTTTTACTAGTGGAAGTGAAAAGGAACGATAATCGTCCGTCCTTATCACTGTGCCACTATTTTTTGTGTATGTGTGCATTAGATGCTAAATGTAAGTGCCAGACAAATGCGTTGAATACGTCACTAAGTGCCTGTGTGGCACTTTCTTCTTAGTAGTAAGTGACTATGTCTATCCCTCTTAGTGGCACACTATGTGCGGCCCCTCGGATCGTGTGTATTAAATTGTTTTGGTTATTTTTACTTAAATTACAGTAGAGGCATCGTAAGAAGTCGTTTTTGACGTTTGTTTGCACATGAAGTTCTGTAAAAATTTGACAGTTGGTATAATGGAGCAAATGTCAAACTTCATTGTTGCCTGAACGGAATAGTGATGTTACTGCTGTTGCTGCAATTTACCGATACGTCAATCGAAATAAATAAGTAAACTTTTTTTTATGGAGGTACGAATAATTGCTATAATAGTAGGTACGCACATATTTTCTAAAAGTTTGTCATGGTTTCGACAGGTCCTCGCGAGCCCGTGTGCCCGGTGGACGCGGCTTTACAGACTGTGTGGAACTTGACAGCCAGATAAATGTCATAATTGTTATTCAATTCAATGTATTTATTCACATAAGCTAGTATTAACACCAAATCACTTACTAGTTACATCATAAAAATAAATAAAAAATTAAAATTATGTTAAAATAATAGTAAGCACATAATAATTACAAATTCAATTATAAAATCACGTATAATTTTATTTTTCGTAGAATAATAATTTATATACCACTACGTTATTTATCACCTAGATGTGCTCTGATTTTAATAAATGGTTTTAGTGAGTTTATATACTGTATTTACGGCATTTCTCTATTTGGCATATCTACATTGCACTCTGAGCTAGCAGCACGCAAGTTTGCCAACGTGGGTTGGGAGTGGTTTGCTATGAATTTTGCTTATAGAGGTCACGTCCTATCCGTCCTATAAAACATCTTACCTAAATGCGACTTTACGTCATTATGACGTCACCGGCTCCAAAGTTTCGCTGCCTGCTAATGATTCTAAGTAAGATTACCAAACACTTTTTTAATTCGGATTACCTAACACTTTTTTAATTAAACTTTTTCAATGGCAAGTACCAGATCTAACGCCCTTTCGCACTTGACTGAAAATTTTACGACGGTAAAATCGAGCGTTTCACAACACTATTGTGAGCTGTCAAAAACGACTTCTTACGATGCCGCTACTTTATTCACATGTGACTATTTCTGATTCTGATAAACTAGATAAATCAAAGCAATGTCGCAACCTACCGTTCCCGTAAAACCTCCTGGAAAGACATGGCGAGAAATAAACCAGGAAAGGAAAGCGTCGAAGAGGCAGCGAAACGAAGAAAAGATAGTGAAGCGTGAGAAGCGCCGCGCTCTGGAGGAAGAGGCCGAAATAAAACTAAAGGAAGAGCAGGAAAAAAAGAAAAAATACGCTGAAATATCAACAATCAGCATAGCGGTGCCAGGTTCCATTATGGAGAATGCTCAGTCGGCCGAATTGCGGACCTATCTGGCTGGTCAAATTGCAAGAGCTGCCAGCGTGTTCTGCGTTGATGAAATTATAGTCTACGACGATATTGGTGACAAGATAGACACGAAAAAGTCTAAAGTCGAAGATTGGGATGGTGTCAAAGTGGCCCGCAGGAGTTGTGTGCAGCTAGCACGTATTTTGCAGTACTTGGAGTGCCCTCAATATTTGAGAAAGCATTTCTTTCCCCTGCATAAAGACTTGGAATTTGCAGGATTACTCAATCCCTTGGATGCACCACATCATTTACGGTCATCAAATGATTTTACATTCAGGTAACATCTGAAGTAGCAGTTTTGCCGATTCATATTTTAATAAAAAAATACAATGCACTTTTGCAGCAAGCAGTACATGCTTGGGTAATTGGAAATTTCAAGACAGTTTTTATTATATTTGACCATATCATTTTAAATAATCCATTGTTGTGAATCAGTTGTAAACTCAAATATAGAATACAATAATTTTTATTTTATTTTGTCCTTTCAGAGAAGGTATAACCATGAACAAGCCAGTGAAACCAGGTAAAGGCTCTCAAGTCAATGTTGGATTACTTAAAGACATATCTGTTGACGAGTTGCTGAACCCTGGCATCCGTGTCACTGTACGAATGCTCCCTGAAGGAGGCAAGAAGCTGAAAGGGAAAATTGTGAGTCTCTCTACGCCACGGGCTGAGACTGGAGTGTATTGGGGCTACACAGTTCGGATTGCACAGAATCTGAGCCAAGTTTTCTCACAAAGCCCTTACAAAGATGGGTTAGTATTGATAGTTGTTTTAAATTTTTCTCTTTAAAAATTTACACACTTCTAGATTAGGTCTAACGTAAGTACCTATATCAGGGAATAAATTCAACATAATTATTATGTCTTCAAACCATTTGCAGCCGAAATGTTGCGATTTGCTAACTGAATTATGAACTCTATTAACTTTTTTTTAAATTGACAATTAACTGTAATTAACTATCACGATCTATCAAGCATGTTTAGGAAAAATGAAAAATCCAAGCAACATCAAAATTATTTTAAAGTATGTGTAAAAAGATTGGAGAATTATTGGCTATAGCCATCCTATATTTATGTTTCAACTCTTTATGATGTATATCATTTGTTTTTTCAGATATGACCTAACAATTGGAACATCAGACAGAGGTGAACCAATAGATAACATTCCAAATAAAGAGTTAAAATACAACCATGCCCTTATAGTGTTTGGAGGATTACATGGCATTGAAGCTGCATTGGAAAGTGATGAACAGATGCAAGTTGATGATGTCAGTTTACTGTTTGACCGATATCTTAATGTTCTACCCAACCAGGGCTCCAGAACCATCAGAACAGAAGAAGCAATTCTAATCACACTTTCAGGGTTGCGTAGCAAGTTACAAGCAAATAATGAACCAATGGTTTTCAAAGGAGAAGGTGTTGCTACTAGTTCTATATTTCCAGCACCAAAAGCTGAAAATGTACAAAAAGCTGTAACACAAAATGATGATCTAAGCAGGTTTGATTAAAAAAGTATGTTAAAAAATATTCTTTTCATGTATAACCCTTATAAAAATGCACTTGGAAGACTTAAAGTACTTTTAGTAGGAATGTATAGAAGGCTGATTATTGCTTCTTTGAAATAGCCTCTTGCACAGAGTTTCGTAAGAGTTTAATTGTAGCAGCTTGATCCTGAGCACCTATGACAGCAGTACCAGATACTATCATATTGGCTCCTGCCTGAAACATAAATATGTTTATTTAAAGACACAACTATTATATATTTATAATTTATTAAATAAATAATCTATACATTAAAAATTGTATAATATCATAATAGTACAAATAATAGTACTTTTAGTAGTAATAGTAGTGGTATCAAAATAAAATATAATAGTACGATTTTGACTGTACAAGGTGATGAAACACATCATAATTATTATTCAGCCACTATACACGGTGCTCGCGAGCATTCCGAAAGATTTTAACTATGCATTCAAGACATCAAAATAAACAAAAAATATTATAAGACCTAATGTAAATTCCACGAAAAAAAAAATTTTTTTTTTCTTTTTTTTAGTCTTTTTGAATACTTTTTAACATTTCCAGTACTTTTTATCATAACAACAATTTGTTGAAATTATTTATTTCAATTGTTTTTTAAGTGACAGGTTTTTTCGGCAAGATAGATTTTTTGGCTGTAAGGCAAAAGGTGTGGTAATATTAGAACACATTGTGGTAGCATTGTAATCAAAAAGAAGTTTTATGACGAGTTACATCGAAAAACTTTTTTCGAAAAAAGGTTAATTATCTCTGGAACCAAGCCGAATCCAGGAAATTTTATATGACATTAAATACTCCAAATATGCTCAGGAATTCAGCATTAAAATCTTTCGGAATGCTCACGAGCACCCTGTACAAACAGAAACTTTGTACAGGACATCTTCGTCTAAATACTCAAAGATAGGACGTAGATTTTGACAACACATCCATTTTTTAGCATTTTGAGGGTACAGTAGATGTAGTTGAGTTACAGGTATTCATACAACTACGAGTTAAAAATAAATCTACACATAGAATTATGTATGTACCGGTAAAGAGCATTTCTAATGATAACACCTAAACTCTGTTTATTTTAATTCAAATAAACATCAACAAATTCTAATTGGCTAGCTAGACTGTTAGTAGAAAAAGGTGGAAAACTAAAATTTTCTATG
>JALPQI010005244.1:0-53703 GCA_025490895.1 Thaumatotibia leucotreta | reverse complement strand
GATTGATGATGGGCAGCAGCGTCATCACAGTGGACACATTACTGCGATCGCCAATCCGCTTGCCCAGCGTGGCGATTATGGGCATTTACCTCCTAATGCGTCTATACGCGTAGTTAATAGGAGAGGCCTACGTCCAGCAGTGGACTATCATAGGCTGATTATGATATGATTAATTTTAATGATAAATATAGGTAGTTTGAACATAATGTATTTCTGAACATAATTTGCATGTCGGATGACGACAGGATACCTGCTTCCGAAACCGTGTTGTACCTACTATCTGTACTTGTATATCTGTGTGTCCTTAGCAAATAAAATATCTTTATCTTTATCTTTATCTTTAAACCAAAGATCTAAGGCAAATAATCTGTCAATATGTCTACACTTTGTGTTTACTCGTGAGTAATAATTAGTTTTAGACCAGAGAGATCGTAATAATTATGCTTGAAGTTTGTCTCGGCGCTTTATTTCTGTTCTAAGGATATTGAGATTTACGAATAAGTACCTGTAGGTATAAAAAACGGAAGTTTTAAAAAAATATTCTCACATTAAGTCTTTCGTTCGGTATTACAAAGACACAAGTTTTTCTTTCATGTACGAGGGTGAATCATAAAGTCCTTAGAAATAGGGTCAAAAACAAACGAATATATATATATATATATTTTTTTTATTTTCAACATAATTTCCTTCGTGTTCTATACATTCGTTATACCGTTTTTCAAGTTTTTTAATCCATCATAAAAAAACGATTTTTCTTGAGCCTCAAAAAACTCTTCTACGGCACCCATGACCGTGTTGTTGTCGTCAAATTTAGTTCCGCGAATGTGCTCCTTTAGTTTCGGAAACAAGTGGAAATCACTAGGAGCTAAGTCTAGCGAGCAGGGCGGATGATCAAAGATCTCAAAACCAGCTTGGCGGATTGCAGTGAGAGCCATTTGTGATCGATGAGCCGGAGCATTATCATGGTGAAAAAGCACTCCCGCACTCAATTTTCCTCTACATTTTTATTTGATTGCTTGACGCACTTTTTGGTATCAAATCGCTGTAATAGGCACCCGTAATGGTTTTTCCTTTGGGCAGATAATCAATGAAAAGGATTCCTTCTGCATCCCAGAAAACTGAGGCCATAACTTTACCTGCTGTCGGAAATACTTTAAATTTCTTTATTGGAGGGGAAGATGGCCATGAACCCATGTTTCGTCCATTGTTACGAAACGACGATAAAAAGTGTCTGGGTCATGCATGATTTTGTTTAGATTCCGCTTCGAAACTTCTAAACGCAAGTCTTTGTTCGCCTGCATTAACATTCGCGGAACCCATCTTGCTGACACTTTTTTTAAACCCAAAACGTCGGTTACCTAGTATTGAATGTACGCTTCCAAACGAAATCTTTAGAGTCTCTGCTATGTATTTAATTGTTAGTCGCCGGTCGTCCAAAATCATTTTCTCAATTTCTCCCAGAAAGCGACGGTGGAATAGGGTACAGCACTAGTGCCTACGGTTTGCTGAATATCCAGAAAAAAATTCTTGGTAGTCATTTTTTTCATACACAAGTACTTTATCACGGCACGTAACTCATTTTTTTCCATAATGGGACGTTTTAGTCGACTTATTTCGCAAAATATTGATTTACCATCTATCGGCGGGAACTGTCAAATATTACGTTATAATGACAGTTCAAAATAAAAAAAAAACTTCATTTAAAAACTTTTTCTAAACAGCCAGTTCTAAGGAGTTTTTGATTCACCCTCGTATTGGTTTCAATTCTCGGTTTTCTTTCAGTGAAATGTTAATTCACAATATTCAAGGTACTTTTGTACATGTCCTATTTTGTCCATACAAGTATTTTTCAAACTAAATGATAAATCTTTCAATGCAGTTTAAAAAAAGTATATTTTCAGCAAAATAAATGCTTTCAATGATATTCAATAGTACATTACTACCGAGGCCGGGAAGTGACTGGTTGCCGGCCGAATATATGTAGACTAGTATTCGGACGGCAACCGTCACTTCATGGCCGAGGTATGTATAATGCTTTTCTCAAACATGCAATAAAATGAAACAAAAAAATGTATCCTCTTTCAAAGAAATTATAAGTCAACTACATACTTAACTAAGTCTTTGAAAAACAACAAAAGTCAAATACGACACAGACACCTCTTTTTTTTTTAAGTTTAACCTGTGTGAAAGGTGCAAATTTTCACTTTTTAAAAGCGGTATTAGACGTTAGACGACGCGGTCTGTTGGGTCCAATCAATCGCATGCGTTGATCGGGGCCGACGGATCGCACCGTATAATACTGCTTTTGAAATATTATTTTGAGTAGTTAGTGTACATATTTTAAATTATATACTTTAAATACCTAGTTATAACTGCAAAAATTTGCCAATTTTTTTTTAATACTAATATTACTTACAGATAATTATTGGCTAAAAGCCAAGATGCCAGGTCACAACACTATGTCAAGTGAAAATTAAAAAAGAGGCACTTGCCGGCCTAGGCCGGCAACGAGGTACTTCCCGGCCTTGTTTTTAATGTTGTAATTTATATTAAGCTCAAATCAGAAACTAAAGTGAATAAATATTTTATTACAAAAAAATGTTTTTTTTTTACATTAAAGGAAAATAACTAGTAGCCTCCATATTCTTTCTTCATTTCAAATTAAAATGTTTATAGTCGTTAACATGAACATACGTAATAATAGTGATTGAAATTGTAATTTCTAGGTATGCTAAGCATGTCGGTGCGTCTGTGAGGCCATGGTTGAAGAGGATGGACACCATGGCTTTAGTTGTCTGAAGTGTGTGGGACGGTTTTCAAAGCATTATGCCATCAATGATTTGATTTTCCGGGTTTTGGTGTCGGCCGGCGTGCCCTGTGTTCTGGAGCCTTCAGAATTGAGCTGAATGGATGGAAAGAGGCCTGATGATCTCACTTTGGTTCCATGGTAGTAGGGTCGGTGCCTCTTGTGGATGCAACGTGCGTCAGTACATTCGCACCGTCTCACTTGAGTCACACTCACATCATTGGCATAAAGTAAAGCATTCTAAATACAGCCAACGTACGACTTCGTATCTATGGCGGTAGAAACTGCGGGACTTTGGGTAGTGGAGGCGAAGAAGTTCATTGGGATACGGGTCAACGGCTGAGGCTATAAGGGGTGCGATCCTCGTTCCGGATCGTATCCGGCGCAACAGATTTCCTTCGCCATTTAACGCGGTAACGCGGCCGGTGTAATGGGGGCTTTTTGATCAGGTACGGTTCGGGATGGTTTCTTTAGTTCAAGTCTTGTGGTGTTGGCTTAAATGTAGATATATGTGTTAGTTTTTAGTAACACGTTCCACTTTGTCGCTTACCATAAAGACGAGATTTCCTTGTATCTCCATATGAATAAACTGACAAAGCGGCTTTATGGCAAACGACGAAGTGGGACGTTTCACTAAACTCACTCACATATGACTAAGGCTGTTGCGGATTTTATCATTGATGTGTATGAGAATTGAAGTTTTCGTTCATGGTTCCCTATCATAACTATCATAAGTTTATATTTCTTTAATACATAGTTTAAGTTAATTTCATTCACAGTAAAAAGAAACAGTTTTAGAATTTGATATAAGGAGTTTAAAACACCACTTCCCTCAATTGTATATTTTTGTAAACTTAAAAAGATATTATTAGTTGCTTAACCCGAGATTGTAAATGTGGGGCTAGTATTGTACCGAGGAGAAGTTTCATAAGTTGCTCGGGAATCTCAATTTAACAAATAATCTAATCAAGCCAAGACCGTATGTACGGTCGAGAAATTTAATATTTAATTTAACACATTTAAAATTTGTGTAAAAGCGGTTAACGGTGATATACAGTGTGTGGTCTTTAACACGGGAGAAAAATGAAATGAGTGACTCCTTAGACTATCAGCAATAATCCTGTAAAGGTCCCGGTGTTTCAAAGTGGTTAAGTTCGGAGATATTGTCATTCAAAGCTATGGACCTTTAGTACTGGATCTTGGCATCACGATGTCGTAGCTTGTCAGTCGCAAGACATCTTGATAGTATACCAGGTAGGAAGTCATAACAATAATTTTGTACGCACACTGCACACTAATTTGATACGGTTTTAAAAAAAAATGTATATTTTTCAATGATTCAAAAATGATAAGTTATTGATAACTTTTAATTCAAGTAAATGAACCCATAATAATGAAAAATACATGAACAAAAAATTACAATTTTTTTTTTTTTTTTTTAATTACAATATGTGGAAATGATTGTTGATCAGCTTATTAATTCACCGTTTAAATTTTCACCCCGGTTGTAGGCCACACACTGTATACTAAACATACAAATTCCTTGATGATACGATTATCATTTTCTAGTGTTTGTCCAAACTGGCGTCTTCCAGATTTCAAACCATCGATGAATAAGATTAATGAAAAAAAAAACGCATGACGGTATTGAATAATTTATTACTTAAATTAACACTTACAGCTAACTACTGACTATTCAAACCGGTAGGGCAGATCATACTCGTCGAAGCCCAAGCCCATGCCCTCGTAATCGGGAAACTGCGGGCCAACCTTGGCAACTGCAAAAGAGGTATTCCTTAGCAAACAATACAAATGAACACAATGGGATTACGAATCGTTTACTGACGCTGATTGCATCTGATATGCGTAACGTGTCTGTTTGTAGTGTTAATGGGCTGGGTAATTATCCAAATTAAGCAATTAATGTTTGCCATTTCAAATATTAGCAAATACTGGGTGTTACAAATTGTGAAAAACCTGTTAAGATGGTCTTTCTGAACAAGGTTTCCTATGGGACCTATATGAAAGTCGCGAAAAAAATTACGGTTTTCATACAGATCGGTAACAGAAGTGTTCATGATTTTCAGTCTCGTTTCATTATTATGTAAACACATTTGTAAGAGATCAGTCTGAAAAAATGTATACATGTTAATGAACTCGAACTGTACTAGTCTTAAAAAAAAAAGATTTTCATATGGGTCCCGAAGGAAACCTTGTTCAGAAAGACCATCTTAACAGGTTTTTCACAGTTTGTGTCACGACTAATGTAACACCCGGTAGAACGCCCTATGGGTACTGAGAATAATATTTAAGTGGACCACGCATTGCAAAGTAAATAAAAATTAAATAATGAACTATATGCAACGTGAAGAATGAGTATGCCAACAAACTTTAAAGGTGAATTCCTGTCCACATTTTGAGACTATAATGTCATGTAAACTTTTCTGGATTCGACTTGGTTTCAGAAATAATGACATGTATTTATAATGATGTAAGAAGGAAAATATAAAAAATTAAGTACTTCGCAAAATCGTCAACAATAAAAAAAATTCAAAATCTTGCTTTTTTTTTAAGATCTTTAGGGCAAGTAGGACACTGGGAAGTGTAGAGTGCATCATATCTAAGCTGCACAAGAACATAACACATACATAGATACTTAATTACTTATACAAATATACATACCTACATAGCCAGATAAATGAATGCTTAAAATATTGGAGACTGGTCATGTAATTTGGCCAGTGTATTGATAATTCAAATAAATTAAAGTATTCTTTATTCAATTTAACCCCATGTAGAGTTAAAATTTCCATTGGGACTTCATTCCTTTTAATTTTAGTTACTTCAGCTACTACTTCAGTTTAGCTCAATACTTGTACAGACAAGTAATGAGCTAAACTGAAGTAGTAAGTGCGTAGGTAGGCAAGCAACCAGGACCTAACTACACCTACAGTATCCTAGATCGACCTAAATTCCATGTCTCATGTGACTGTCCCATGTCCATGTCCTTTCACATGACAACTATTTATTGAAGATTATAGCAACACGTCACGTCTATTAGTTAAGGTGCATTCAGACCAAACGAGCATTCGCTATTCTAACCCCCTACTCTACGAAATTTGATCGTTACACAAAACGTGATTCGTTGATTTCATAGAGTGGGGGATAACAGCGAATGCTCGTTTGATCTGAATGCACCTTTACCGTCGTATAATTGAATGAATAGTGTTAAATTTTATTATATGTCGGATACTTACAAATAGGACCACTAGGCCCGAATATCCGTCTCGGATAAACCTCTACAGGAACTGGCACGGCTTTTTCCAAATACCTCACGACTGGCCCGCGTGAAACTACACCTTCAGGTATTCCTTGTATTCCATGAGGGATGCCTTGTGGTATTCTTTGTGGAATTCCTTGTGGGATTCCTTGTGTGATTCCTTGTGGGATTCCTTGTGGGATTCCTTGTGGGATTCCTTGTGGGATTCCTTGAGGTATCCCTTGAGTTATCCCTTGATGTATTCCTTGAGGTAGCCCATGTGGTATCCCATGAGGTATTCCTTGAGGTATGCCCTGAGGTATACCTTGAGGTATACCCTGAGGTATATTTTGAGGTATGGCTTGCGGTATAGGCTGGTGGTGAGGTGCTGCGTGAAGACTCGGTCCACTCTTTGAGACTATGGCATTGAAGCCGTGGACAGGATCTGCGGTGTAATCCACTGTTCGAACGGAGCCATCTGGTTCCACTAGGGAATATTGTCCTGAAATTTTTGAAATATTCTTTAGGTTACTTTTGCAAAAACAACATTTTTGAAGAATTTTTAACCTGCTATCTGAGTTTTACACTTTTATATAATTATTTTGATTTGTGTTTTTAGTAGAAATGGTAAAAGGCTACACACAAATTATAATTACAAACATTAGAATGTCGACGTTAATAAACTCGATATTTTTTCCTCAGTATATGACATAAGAATAATTATAGGTAATTCATTAGTTAAGATTATTTTGATATTTTCAACATTACGAATTTTGATCTATTTTGTACAGATTACATTAACGATTTTTTTCTTAACACGTTGATGGCCAATATTTTAAATAGGTAACCACTTTAAAGCTTTTATCGTGAACGCAAAATATACTTGCGGGTTAGGGGGTGACTATAGCTTACCGGGATAAACAATTATACTCTAAAATCTATTTGAATAATGTTAATTAGAATGACATATATGGTAAGCAATAGACAACTATGACCTATGAAACAAACAATTATGTTTACCCAATATCTTTAGTCAAATTGATGTTATTTCTATTCGCAATCAAACTGATGATATGCGCAATGGAAACATTCATATACCCGATCGTAATGGGTAATGTTTTGTTTTGAACCGTGTCTCAATTAGTTAGACGAATCCGTTAAACAATATTGCATGACTGAGTAACGAACATTCAATTTTATATCGAAAACAAAATGGTTTGACATTGGTTAGTAACTTTTTACAAACTTTCGATTATTTGATTTGCAGATGTTTTTTTTTTCTCGCTAATTATTTGACGCAGTGCCCTTGTTCGGTCTTCAACTACTCTCAGTGGCTAATTTAGTGAACAAATTTAGTAAAGGGGACTAAACGTTTTTTCTTGCACACGTACGTAAAAATTGATATCATCATCATCAGCCTATGTTAGTCCACTGCTGGACGTAGGCCTCTCCTAGTAACTATGTGTATAGACGCATTAGGAGGTAAATGCCCATAATCGCCACGCTGGGCAAGCGGATTGGCGATCGCAGTAATGTGTCCACTACGATGACGCTGCTGCCCATCATCAATCTTGTAGAATGATCAGTGACACTTCAATCCCTTAGTCGACTCTTACGACACCCGCAGGATGAGTTGGGGTGGTGACAAATGTATTCTTACTGCCGTCACCACACGGCTTTGTATCAAAAAATTGATATGTACCTATTCAAACATTTATATATAAAGAAACATTCTCCCACGCACAGAGCCTTCTAGTTTTTCGTGTAATTTATTACCTTTTCCTCCGTTGAAAACGGTGTAAAACAATACCGGCAAGTATTGTTAAATAACGTCAGCGACTAGGTACAACATAGTTTAGCAAACAATGCTATGGCTTCGAAAACAGTCAGAGATAAAGATAAAGTGGTTACAGAGTCTCATAGTTAATACCTGGGAACTACGATTGTATTCCTACGATTACTGCGAAGCCGTAATTACACATTTTACTGTTTAATTTCATTAATATTTTGACATAACGTAATAATGTTTAAAATATTGGCAAAAATTTGATAAAAAAATCTTGTAATAATTGATACCTATCCTTAAATTTTTAAGAAATCCAAAAACAAATATTCAAAAGCGCGAGTTTTGTGAGCGGCCCAAGGCGGATTTTTCGAAAAAACCTCCAAAAAGAATGGGTACGTCCAAATTTCTAAAACTATTCCTTTTAATATCCACGATTACCTCCATTTTTACCGCCATAATTAGCTAGCTTTTGCAAAATTTGAGAGAATTTTGAAGAGAATTTCAGATTTGCAGGAGAAACAATTTTTGTCGAAGTGAAAGGTTCTGTTTTATTTTACTACATACCTTTGACAACATCGCCATCCCTCGTTTCATGCTGCGACTTCACGTCGCCTGTACTGTGGTCAGCCACTCCATAATTAAAAGCATATCTGGGACGGTCTTGCTGGAATGGAATTATTTTCAAATAAGTACTTGTGGTTTATTCATATTTTTTGAAAAACTATTAATGTTTAGTGACTTCGAACTCATGAGAAACTTAGCAGGATTGATAGTTTTACTCTAAGAGAATAAATATACATACAAGTATGCCTACTTGTATATATATTTATTCACTTAGAATTATTAATATAATTATAACTAACATTCAATTAAATTTACTGGTAAATTTTACTCAATTCACACAAACTGCAGAAATCCTTGCCAATAAAAGTTTTGATTTTTAAGAAATTCGTAAAATAATTATGGGATTCATAAATAAAAAACAAAAAAACACTTGCTAAACTTTTCACAGTAATAAAACACTTACATAATATCCTTCGTATCCTGAAACATCTACTGGTTGAAAAGATCCTTTGTATTTATGATTAGGGTCCGCCTGTGCCGCAGCTACCATCATCACCATAACACACTCTAAGCGACACATTATACAAACACCCAGACGACTGCTTGCCTGAATAGCTGATCCCTGAATAAGACAATAGAGGGTGTACGGGTACTTATATGTGGCCTTATTTGTCAGTGAGCGCCAGCCTTGGACATCGCTTCCGAAAATGAAGTTTCCTTGCGCGGACGCGGCGGTTAATTGAGAAAATTTTCGCAGACCACAATGGTCGCATGTAGATTACGTTGCAACATCGTATCGCCTTTATGGGAGTTCAATCTCAGGACAGGTGCACCTGTGTGGCCGTAATTTATGAATCATGTTTGGATTATGATGCCGTTTCAGAATTGTTTGTCTAAAAGTTACTTCCCATGTAAGTAAATAATGAATGTATAATGTACACTTTTATGTATGAAAAATATGATATGGGATCTTACTATCCCATTTTAGCGTATACCTTACAATTTTGCTACGTCTGCTATGATTTATATAGTTGTTAGATAAGTACCTACTGTTTTTGGAAAAAATAGATCTTAACAAACAGTTGTTTTAAAAACTGAATATTTTCAGAAATTTTTTTTTCGGGAATCCAATAAATGTGTTTTTTATTGGATTAAATGGTTATAATTAATATTCTGAGAAAACAGATTTATCCCTACAATGTTAAGAAATGGTTACATGTAATTCTGAAATTATATACGTCCAAAAAAATAAAATTGGATTGTGTTGAACTTTTTTACAATTACCTGTACCTATGTTGTTTGTAAAGCAATCGTAAAATCACGTGAGTTTAAGTGCAGTTCACAATTACATTGTATGCAAGCCTAGTAGTATACGGCATAGTACGTAGGTAGTAGGTATAAGTGTTAAAATTAAGGCATTGGTTTTATTTAGCAAAATATGCATTTTTTCTGATATACAGGGTGCTCGCGAGCATTCCGAAAGATTTTAACTATGCATTCTAGACATCAAAATAAACAAATATGAGACCTAATGTCAATTCCACCAAAAAAACATTTTTTTCTTTTTTTTAAGATTTTTGAACACTTTTTAATATTTCTAGTACTTATTATCATAACAATAATTTAAATTATTTATTTCAATTGTTTTTTTAAAGATTATTTCGTCAATTTTATTCGTATTTTTTTATTGTCAGGCAAAAGGTGTGGTAATATTAGAACAATTTGTGGTAACATTGTAATTAAAAAGAAGTTAAATGACGAGTTACGTCGAAAAACTTATTTCGAAAAAAGTGAAGCCAAGCCGAATCCAGAAAATTTTATATAACATTAAAGACTCTAAATATGGTCAGGAATCCAGCATTAAAATCTTTCGAAATGCTCACGAGCACCCTGTATACCCATTATGAGCTTAAGAGTTCAAACAATCTTTGTTGTCATTGTTCAACCTTAGCCTAGAATGCACAAATAGGGCATAGTTTAAATACTCCTATGATTACAAAGGTTTTCTCGTCAGCATATCAAGAAAAAAATAATATCAATAAATATTATGATTCTGAACATATACCGCGCTACAGGCTCTCATTGGTTGATGAATCAAAAAATTGAATGAGTGGGCACACGTTTAAAAAAAATGAGCTTAAGACAGGTCTCTGCCATTACCACGTTTGTTGTAATTATTTACATTTCAAGTGAATATATTTTGTGCATATTTCAAGCGTTGATCAACTGTCTTACTAAACGATTAGATTGATTAGGTACCTATTTGGAAAAAATGTGACACATTTTCTTTACTTCATCATTGTTTTGCGCTGTCTTGTACAAAAGAGGTCCCAAAAGGTCAATATCCTCGGCAAAAACAATGTTGGTTAAGTACCTTCACGCTAGTTTAGATGTTTTTAGGGTTCTGCGCTTCTACCGACCATCATAGGGGATGTCGTTAGATAAGAATAGATAGGTTGGAAGGGGTATATAATATAGGGGTCTTTACAAACCGTTTTGATTTTTTGTAAGATATATTCGGAAAGTAACAGTCTAAAAAATTGTTTCTGCAACCCCCCAACTTATAAACCGTTAATCCAAAGATTTATGCGTCGTTGGACTAAAATTAAATATGGCGATGTATAAAAATGTCTACATATAAAATAAAATTGGTCCGAGTGTTAGAAAGCCAATACTTTAGAATGCTTAAGTCTTATCAAGTCGGAATATAAAAATGACTACTATCAAATTATAAAAATGTTTATGTCTTATCAAGTCGAAATATAAAAATGACTACTTTCAAAGTGTACAAATGTCTAAGTCTAATCAAGTCTGAATATAAAAATGACTACTTTCTTTACTATAGGTCCAGGATTATAATAATACATATACGGATCAAATTCATCACCACCAACAATCATATACAGGTGGACATTTTTATATTTCGTCAAAATTATATACGCCCGAACATATGCAAGTGGACATTTTTATACATTGCCATATTTACTTTTAGTCTAGTGTCGCAACATGTTTATATTTGGTCTAATATACAGGTGAACATTTTTATACTTCGTCAAAATTATATACGCCCGAATTTAAGCAAGTGGACATTTTTATATATCGCCATATTTACTTTTAGTCCAACGACGCATAAATCAATCCAAAATAAGTAACCATATAGGAAAAATCAGTAAAGTAAAGCGTAACAACAAATTCAATTCAAACTAATTCGGGAGTGATCCATAATTTTATTTCGTTTTTGGGGAAATAAATAAGTTCTAATAAAGGTGCATCCAGACCAAACGAGCATTCGCAATTCTAAGCCCCTACTCTACGAAATTCGATCGTTACACAAAACGTGATTCGTTGATTTCGTAGAATGGAGGATAGAATAGCGAATGCTCGTTTGGTCTGAATGCACCTAATACTCTTATATTAATACAATATACAGGGTGTTTGGGATAACGATGTAGAAATTTCTGGAGGTGGTAAAGGAGACTTATTGGAAGAGTTTGAACCCAATATGTGACAGTTTTTAATAAAAAAAAATTGAACTCACACTTGCCTACTAACTACAAGAAACTTATTTTGTTTGATGACGGCGTTCTACAATTGATCGACGATAACTTTTAAACTAATTGCTATTTTGTTGTACTTTTTTTTATAATCAAACCCTAGAAAATCAAGCATGTTTTTACACGAATAGGAAGACTCATATCCCGACTACTTTTTTTTTCACAGGCCGATAAAGTTTAATTTACTGTTCGAGATCAGTAATGATGAACTAGAAAAATTATGTTGTGTGTGGCAAGTGGGAGTTCAATTTTTTTTTTTATTTATTACTCAACTAATTGTTATGTTAATTATATAAAAATCTATGCCATTTATTGCATATTTTGTTTTAAATTTAACTATTTAAGTAAATTTTTGGTATAAAACTAAACATTGTGAAAAACGTGATTTTAAAAAAAACTGTCACATATTGGACTAAGGTAAATAGGGTTCAAACTCTTCCAATTAGTCTCCTTTACCACTTTCAGAAATTCCTACATCGTTATCCCAAACACCCTGTATATTATCTTAAATTGTAACAAAGGACCAATAGAAATACAACTGAACCCTACACAGAGCATTGCCAGACATATTCTTAGCCATTTTTTATCGATGGCACAGGATATCCTAGTCTTTGACGCCACGCGGGATTGTTCATGTTTAACTTTGGCTAATCATGAATGAGAAAGAAAATTAGACACGTTAAACAGTTGTCTTTATATGGTAAGGAATTGTCACTAATTGTTTACTTTTTTTATTTCTTGTTTTCCCATTTCACATTTGTTGTCTTTTTTGATCAAGTCAATATTCATTGCATCTATAAGGATTCTATCAATAAAATCGGAAGAATTTACTATCATTTTGCAAAGTAGCCCAATTGTATATTGATTTAAACTTTCACGATTATCACTCATATTTTAAAGACAAACGGGTCTTCTAGGTTAGCCCAATTGTATTGATAATTTTAACCGGAGTCGGCTCGGGCTGTATTGATAAAACCAGCCTATTCCAACTCACACAGTTTGAGCGCCGAGGGTTCCGTACTATCGCAGTTGGCATGATAGATGACATGACGGTGAGTTGACATGATACATGTGGCTAATAATGGTCACGCGTTTATCGTTTATCGTGCTACTCGTCACCTTCGCACTTGCATATTTGTTAGAACCTGACGCCAATAACGATAAACGGTAAACACGGGATTGACGGGATCATCATAAGCCTGTAAGTTTGAATCCGTGTAGGTATGAGGGTATAATTAGACTGAAGTGACCTTAAAAGAGTTCTACTTTTTGGGTACGCAACGTTTAAATTATATAATCTACGTAATTTGGAATAGATAGGTTCTTATTTTAAGTAAACACAAGTTATTATTATATTGTTATTTATTTATACATATAATGTCCTTATAAATTCCAACTCAAATTACAGTTTCATTTAAAAGTATGGTTATGTAAAAAATGTTTTCATTACTAAAATCCCAGAGCTTAAGCTTAGTGACCATGTACCACGAAAAACCATAGTTAACAATAAGACCATAAACATAACATTGGTACAGGTAGAGATAAAGATTTTGAGTAGATACCAACGCCTGCGAAGGCTGTCCTCATGGTGTTTTCCAAATAATAGTGTGTTACTAAATTATTATTCCTTTGTTCTAAGTAAACTACGCACCAAACATTATTTCAAGATACGAGTACTATTTGTTATTTACCGGTACCGTTGTTGAGGTTGTATACAGTTTTTATACAATTTACTTATACTTTTTTATTGTCTTTGGGCATCTTTTTATTCTTTGTTAAAAAAATGTGTCAAATTACCGAACTAAAAAATATTTTTGTGTCCGTCGTAAATAAACTCTTGTTATACAAAGTCAGTTGCTTGCTTTACTTTTCTCTGCTCTAATATCCTTGCTATAGTTTGCATCTTCAATAACCGTATCTTCGTTACCTGTCCTAATATTACTGATTAACCGATCAGTGATTATTCCTATGTCAGTACATACAGTGTGTTTCCATGACCCGGGCTTTCATCCTCGGTTTCGATAAAAGCCAGTATCATAGACACACACTGTATACTATACGATGGTTATCTATGCTGGATGTTTATTGAGATCTGCGTCATTAGTAAGAACAGCAGGTTCTTAGAAAAAAAAAGATAAACAGGTACTACATAGCATATTACTTTTAGGTACATGTTTTTGTAGTATGTCTAATAGGCAAATAGGCAAGTTGGTGCAAATGCCCTTGTTACGAATATCTTCCCATTACCAAGTTACATAACCAGCACTGGGAGAGGACAAATTATTCCTACTTGAAAACCGGGTATTGTAGTAGGAATTTTCTTGACGAGTAGCACGATAAACGCGTGACCATCATAAGCCTAAGGTCAGCGGTCATTGTGTTATATGTACTTTTTGATTCAGGAAAGTAGGACCAATGTATTTACGATCACATTTTGCGGTAGTTTTGAGACATCTGTTATTCTTATTTCATCAAGAGATAAATAAATATTTAACTCGACTTCTCTCCAACATATTACACACATTAATCTTCCAACATAATGAACCGACAAAGAAAGGAAAATGTATAGCAAGTGGGCAAAAACGCTTTGTTTACAACCCATTCCACGTCAAAATCCACCCGGCACTCCCATTCATAACACGATACAGATACCATCGGGTTTCCATACAGCCTCTTGCAATGTATGTTGACTGTATCATACATCTGCATGAATAAACGTGGAGACCAGTAACATATTGCTGAATGTATACTATTATGTAGATACGAATAAGTAATGTAAAATGTACCCGTGATTGGACCATGTTAAATGCATGAATTCTTGAAATGAATTTATGCTTGAAATTGGTCGTTTATTGATCCAAAATTAACATAATTAAATAAAACTATGAAAACGGATAAACTCGCGTATATTAACTCATCCGCAGACCACGAACCCTGAAATGTTCGAAACGTCGGAATGAAGTTAAAAATATACGCGAGTTTATCCGTTTTCATAGTTTTATTTCATGTGTAATCCTCGCGGTAACCGAAGAAAATATTATTAACATAATTACTTAGGCTAGCAGTAAAATAACTATTTACAAATAAATACCTGCTGATATTTTCAAAACGGAAATGTTTTAGAAGCTTAGTCTGTAACCGTAATGGATATTTATATTAAAAAAAAACAGATTGTCAATCTCAAATCGAAATTTTGTTGCGTTTTCTTAAAACCTTACATGTTCCATTAATTTCAATGAGCACCTTTTACTTCGAAAAAAATATATATATATTTTCCAAGATGAATAATATTAATGTCGGCGAGGTTTTCAAGGGCCGCAAATAAATACTAGTCGCTATTAATCGATTACGATTTGCGGCGCGTCCTTTTTTTAACCTTATTTATTTTATAAGCCATACATCTTATGATTAAGTCGGCTTAAGTTTGGGCCCTTGATCGATAGACATAAAAATGTTCATGAGGGCCATGTTGTACCGGCTGCATCACGCCTCTGGTGATCCAAGAGCTGGCGCTTACCTCGCGCAAGGAATCTCATTAGCGATTCTGCTACTCAGTTCCCACTATTCATGATTGTTTGCATATTTTTGGACCTACGGTTCAAAAGTTAAAGGAGATTTTTTTTTATTCTGAGGCGGCTAGAAATAAATTTTCTTTTGCAATCTTTTGGATTACAGCAAAATAAAAATAAGGAAACATTTTACTGTTAGGGGAGATTCCAAAAAACTGTTTGAACTAACCGTCATCGCCACTGAGCTACGCTGCGAACAGACAGACGGCCATGGCGAAACTATAAGGGTTCCTAGTTTACTACGGAACCCTAAAAAGGCAAGTTTTTAGGTTTGTTTACATTTTTCTGTTTTCTACTTGCAAACGGTATATATCTGTACGAATTAACGGCAGTGATATATATCTACTCGTAATCTTCTCTCCCCAAGCATATATTATAAGCTTGGTCTGAGGTCATTTCAATTTACTCTCGGCTTTATTCTTTGTGATACGAAATAGATATATTGAGCTAAAAGGTATAAAAAACTAAGTGGCGTAAAACAAAACAAACACAGAATTTGAATTATCATTTTGTATCAATTTACTTATTCATTTATTTATGACGGTTCAAAAGATACACAAAAGTTATATAAATTGAAAACAGACTTCATGAATGTGTAACGTTCTAAGTAGCTATACATATTTATAAATCTAGTTATGTACTTTATAAAACAGTTAGTCTAGTTAGTTAATATAAAGCCTCAGGTACTTCACGTGATATTATTTAACATTAAAGAATAAATAACAACAAGGATTTGTATAACAAAGCATTAACTTTAAATCTATCAGCCTACCTAGATTTAAATAATGATAACACTTAAACTTAGCGAAACGAAAACGGGCCTTCTGAACACAGTACGACTATAAGAGATCGTATCCAGCAAATTCAATGCGAATTTAGAAATCGTATCTTCAACAACGTTTGTTTGTTCTTCATTAAACTAGTAATAACAACTTCAATCAACGCAGGTGTGAGTAGGCGGGTGCATGTGTACAATCTGAATATCTTCAAGGCAAGAGTGAATAGGTATCTCATAGGTAAACGTGCTCCACCGCAGACTGCATCATCACTTACCAGCAGGTATGATCGTGGTCAAACGTCTACCTATTATGAATAAAAAAAATGTTGCAACCAAGACACTCGGAAATAAATATCTGGGGGGTTACCATGACGTAGGTATTAATGCGATTCAGTTTAGATTCAGGGAAAGGGACAGAGATATAAGACTCGTATAGCCTTGTCCCTTTCTCTCCACTTAAACTGGATCGCTTTAGTACGTCATGGTAACCCCCCTAACAACTGAAATGCCTCTTAGAATATTTTATCCAAATCATAGTTATTATGCTATTCATTACGTTTCTAGTGGATTAACAAGTCACATGGCAACAATTGTTTTTCTCTGTTAATAACTCGAGCTGAAGTTTTATTTTTATTATTTCTCAAAGAGTTTTCGAGATCTACGTTAATCGTCGAAGTTCTTTAATAGTTCCTTAAACACAAAAATGAACACACGACGAATGTCAAGCAGATTCACATGCAGCTTTGTAACTCCTGCGTTGATGTAAGTCAAATTTTTAGGCTACGCTTACACGCTTACGTAGGCAAGCTTACAGGACACAGTTGGAATATAATAATACATTAACTTGTGATATCACGCTTCAATGCGCCCCTCTGAGCCAATGTTTGGCAAGCATGTAAACGTACAGATTTACCCCCTTATTCATAAAATTCTCCAAACTTAGCAAGCCACTAAGTATTGTTTGTCCCTTTCGATCTTATTATCATGTCTATAAGGCCGGAAGGGACCAACAATACTTACCGGCTTGTTAAGGAGACGTTTATGAATAAGTGGGTAGTGTATAGTGAACAATCTTTTCCCTTCGTACTTTTAAGCGTCCGAAATTATCTTTCCGTCTCAATTAGCTTCAGCGTTATGTTTACCGAAATTAATTGTGAATTCGGACGTTTTCGTGTAAAGCCGAAGAGAAATGATTATGCACTAACAGTAAATTAGCTCTAATGATGGTGTAAGATGGCGGCTTCATGTTGGGAGATGGGTGCAGTCTTGTGCACGACGGCGTTGAACCCGTTGTGCTTGTCGGCCGTGTAGTCCACAGTGCGCAGGGAGCCGTCGGGCTCCACCACTGTGTATTGACCTGAAATCACCATAATATCACATCATTAGCCTATATAGTCAACTGGACAGCCTCTTCTTAGTCTGTGCATATGGACGCTGTAGGAGGTAAATGCCCATAATCGCCACGCTGGGCAAGCGGGTTGACGATCGCAGTAATGTGTCCACTATGATACATGATGCTGCTGCATCAATCTTCGACAAATAAATGGTCAGTGAGACTTCAATCCTTTAGCCGACTCCTACGACACCCACGGGAAGAGTTGAGTGGTGAGAAATGGGACCACATGGGACACCATGTTATAGATTCAGCCTTAATTCGACCATGGTTACACAAGTATAGAGTCTGTGCAAGTGTGCAGTGAAGGCAGCAAGGCAGCCATATTCCTCTTCACTTTCCGAACCGACTCTGGTGAGACTTAAAAAACAAATCAAAAATATTTAATAAAATATTATGATTTGTTCTACGACGGCTCGGCTGAGTACTGTGATTTGTTGAAATTTACCAATCATAGGGGTCATCATAGTCGCAGGCATCATAGTCATACATCGCAACTCAGTATTAGGTAATAATTTGTTTGGACTGTTTGGTAACTTTAAATAGGTTAATAACTTTAAACTTGGTACTTCGTGCGCGCTATAATTAGTTTGTCACTATAAATACTTATGAAGAAACTCGCTTCAAACGAATTATTGACAATTTTAGTGATATGAGTAGTTACTCTATGATTCGGCAGAAAAAAATACGGTTGTAACTTGTTCTCTCCCGATACAAGACTCGAGATAAAGTAGCTGAAATGCTTTAGCTTCTGTGGCCTACCAAGAGTTAGCAAGTAACGTTTACGTTAAGTTTTATTCGATACGTAATGCATTCTATCGCGCTGACATATTGGAGCGAGCGCCATGGCCTGCTTTACGTAGCGAGTAAAACCTAACGTTACCGATACTTGTAAAATCATGGTACGGCTATTGTAGCCGTACCATGAGTTGCCGCTATTAACAGGCGTTTACTTTCTATCCATCCCGCTCGTACTCGCGTATTGGAACGAGCGAGCCTGATAGAAAGTAAAAGCGCGTTAATAACGTAGTAACAATGGCAGCTCATGGTATGGCTAGTCGGCTACAGTACAAAAATATCTTACCTTTGACTACATCACCATCGCGGCTCTCATGGTGAGTTTTGATATCGCCCGTGTGGAAGTCGTTTACCCCATATTTGAAGACATATTTTGGATAAGCCTGAAACAGGTATAAGAAAAGTTTAGTCAAGTGCACTGTACTTACATTCTTTTTGATTTGGTCAATATTTTTCTTATAATTAATAAATAACTATGTATTGCGTAGGAAACACTACGTGTAATAAATTTAAAATGTAAATAAATTGATAGGCCTAGGAAGTTTCCCGAAATGGGTGAATCAACTTTTTTCTGTCTGTTATTACCATGGTTACGGTCGCCTGAGTCACGCTGGTTTTATGAATAATTATGATACTTAAACTATGCAAACATGCATTTTTCTGATGTTAATAAACCCTTTACTTGATGTCATCTACAAACATGGACTATAATGCATGTTTGCATAAATTAAGTAGCATATTTTTTTTAAGTGGCATAATTTATATTTTATTGTAATTTTTTAGGCTGGCAGAAAGTTCTAGAACAGAAAAGTGTCACTTTGTTCCCTGCTAGCAGGGAAAAAAGACCAGTTTTTGAATACGTGGTGTGAAAACTTAGTTTTCTTACTAAAATACAATGCACGTATACTTAAAATTCCATCATGATACGAATTTCTAACTACATCGTAATACTTAGATGCTTAAACCAGCATTACATAAACGATGTCACAGCTATGCACATACTAACTAGCTCAGATCCTCACAGATCGTTCTTTTATCGCGGTGAAACGTTTTCCGAGTGACGAACATTACGTAAGTGCTTCCGCTGTCGCGTATTGCTTATGTCACGAGAGAAGAGCGTTAAGGAATAGGCACGCTCAGCATTTTTTACTTTAAATACTTAGACGTTCTGAGATAAATTATATGCTATTATCAATTATTTTCATTTCACTTTACGCTTTGTATACTTACGAAATATTTGTAGACTAGGAATTAGACTATTACGATAGCTTGAGAATAGGTGCCTAATGTACGTAAATACGTGTTTTAACCCTTATATGGGCAAATCTAAAAATCGTGCGTTCTAGCCTCGCCATTGTGTAGAACAGAAAATTCTGTCTTAAAAAAGGGAGTCGAAAAGTATATAATTATGTACATTGTGATGTAAATTGCCAATTTAGGGGTTAAAATTCTATGTTTAGAATCAAGACAATAGATGTATTTATTAACAGAGCGTTTATGACGACATATGTAATAAAATAATCTTTATGTCGTCATTAACGAAATAAAAAAAGTTATTGTTCAATTGTTATTAAAAAAATATATATTAATTAGGTACAGTGGCGTTCAGAATTGCATGGACGATTTATGAATGAATTCATTCATAAAATGTCTATGCAATTTTGAACCCAACTGTACCTCGCCTTTAACAAAAAGTACGGTACGGTTATATCATAATAATTGCGTTTCTTGAAATTATTAAAAAAAATAGTAACAAAATAATAAAAACAGTGCAATTCGATGGGACTCGGTCGATTTTGCGTACCTAGTACAATTGCACTGGATTGTAATCGATCGATACGATTAATTAATCGCAGCCTTCTGTCGCCAACACCAGCGCTAAAGTTCGCAAAGAAGCGCGTGCGGCTGTCAACTCAGAATGCGACGCAGGAAGTACCGTTTGTATGAGAATTCCTGCTTACATGTGAATGTTTAACCGATTCACATCTAGTTTTTGTTGAGTGTGCTACTTCTCATCATTCTATATAATATATTGCATTAAGGTGGATTTAGACCAAGCGAGCATTCGCTCATTGTATCCCCCATTCTACGAAATCAACGAATTTCGACGAATCAAGTTTTGTGTAACGAACAAATTTCGTAGAGTGGGGGATGGACTGAGCATTCGCTATTGAGCCTCGTTTGGTCTAAATACACCTTTAGACGAAAGCTACTCGTGTCTCGTAATTGAATATTAAATTAAATACAAAGTAGTAGTTGAGGATTATACTAGATTAGTTAGATACTCCCAAGCTCAAAACAGTTTACTGAGATACTTTATCTCCTTATCTCAATTAAATAAGTTCCAATTGTTTGTATCCCTACCTAATTAAAGATGTAACTGTAGGTATCTGTAGCTGTGATAATGTAAAGTGCTTATTGGACTTACTTTTAATGCCGCAACTTTAAACAAGTAAAATACAAAAATAGATCAGATCGATACTTTGCTTTTTTTTTAAGTTTTTTTCATACATATCTGAAGTAAAAGAAGATAATGTAACGTAGCGACAAACGCTTCCTTTCTCAAAAGTCTGTTGTACGCCTTGTTCAATGAGTCAGTGACGAAAATTTTACCGCTTGGAGTAGTTACGTGTCTCATTTATTGTGGCATCCTTATTTCCTTATGTCACTCATCAGGAAAATATAATAACTCTTAAATAACATTTCCAAGCGATGCAACACTAAAGCCGCGCGTTTTTTACAACAACTTAAATATTATTTTGATTGGTTTAATTTTCATAGCTGATGCGCTGCAAATTCACATGGTTCTTACTTTTTCCGCCAAATCGATGCGATTTCGGTTTCCTTTAACTATTAAATATGGCCATGATAATGTGACATGTTCTACAAAATTTAATATAAGTATATCTGTTACGTGTACGATTGGAAAAAAACATGTACTTCATATATGTGTAAAAATTGTTCAATTATGTACCTAAGTATAAGAAGGTGATTTGTCTGTTTTATTTTAAGCTACTTACCATTTTATAGCGATTTTACAAATGTACCGTTACATAGGTATTTAACATTTCTTTAACAAAAAGTTTATCACTATTTTTATGTAGTTACATTACTATTAACCAATAATTAATATTCAAACTGCATTATATGTTATGAGATGTTTAAAAGTGAAACAGTGGTATATTGAAATTGTAATAGAAAGCCATTGCAATGAAAGTGGTAAGTAATTTAAGTGTAATGCGTATTGGACTAAGCAGTGGGGCATTACATACGACTCGCATTACTACTGACACGTCAATGACAAAGTCTGTATTTTACTAGATTATTTTATATTTTAAAAGATCTTATTGCAAATTTTGTAAAGTTGTAAAGTCTAAATTAATCTTTTACTTGTTGAAGTGATATAATTATTAAGAAAATAAATACAGAGATTTAAAAAAATATGCATTCTAGCTCCATTTAGTTTGCAGGATATAATTAAGCTACAACCTGCGAAGGCTTTTCGGAAACTACCCGTTCTTCCAACTTTAGCACATCTTCTGTTTGACGGCAACACGCATCCTTCTCGTAGCTACTCGTCTCTTTTCGATTATGTTGATTAATAAGAGATGGACAGCAACGAGAAGGCCGCGTGCTGCTGTCAAAGACAAGATGTGCTAGCCCCTCTGTCTTTAACTTGACGCGATATAGTAAGTGATAGCTTTGAGGAGCTAACACAATATAATTATATAGACTCACGATTTTCACTCAATCAATCTACGAATCTACTTGGATAGTACCCACTTGTTATGTAATGAAGTACCCACTTGACTTGCGGTATGCATGTACGCAATTGTAGGTAGGTATTTTAACTGTCAAGTTGAGGATATCTGTAATAATTGGCTTTGTTTACTGTTTATGTTCATAGATTAAGTATTTTGTAATTGCTGTTGTCCTTAATAGCTAAATAAATAAAATAAATAAATACTTAGTATTCCAAGATGGCTTACGTAATAGTCGACGTGTTCATCCTCCGAGATGTGATGGTGCTCGAATCCTAGACGCGGCTGCGCACGCTGTGCGGCCGCGGGCTGAGACTCCGGCCGCGAGTACTTGAACATGCGGCCGTGCGCACACGACGCCAGCGCTAGGACTACCATTGTTAACTGAAAAAATAAAAAGGATCTTATGAGCGACATCGTTATCAGCTTATCTTATAGTATAATGCCGCAGCCACGATATTGGTCTAAGGCGACCGGCTTAGCGGAAAACCATACGTGTGAGAGGGATTCATGAATTCGCTCGCCACTGGTCGCCTTAGACCAACGTCGTGGCCGCGACATAAGGCCTGAGTGACGAGCGTCAAGCGGCGCGTCGAGCGCCCAAGGGATTTCGACAGTGCGTACTCGGGCCAGGCGCATACATTTGCATTTGTTTAACATGTACGCTCAACCAAATGCACCGCTCAGGCGTCTACTCAGGCTTTAGACTTAGTCCGCTGCTCGATATAAGCCTCTCCTATCAACTATGAGAATTAGGAGCCCTTACGAGAAATGCCGAGCAGAAAAAGGGGATTGACAATCTTAGTAGTGTATGATGATGCTGCCCATCATGAATGTTTTGGTAAAGGAAGTTAATCCCTTAGTCGACTCTTACAACACACACGAGAAGTTTTGAGTGGTGACAAATACATATAATTCTTACTGCCATCACCATGCGGCCAATGAGCAAAATGCAACGCTATTTTTCATAGCGTGTGGTATCTAATTCCCACTTTATCTTTATTAGCCTTCGTAGCTTTAAAAAGTGTCGGTTTCGATCCCGGCGAATTTTTTTGTGTGTATATATCATGATTGTATAATATGTATTGTTATTTGTATCATGCTCATGGTTGTTTTATATAATTACCCACAACAAAACTTTAATTGAAGTAACCGTGGGACTAGCTGGATTTGTGTACGATTGTCCATTATATTTATTTATTTACTTACCCAATTGATTTCATTCTGAGATTCGCGACGAATCCACTAGTTTATCGTAATGCCAAACCCACACGCTTGGTTAGGATTAAAAAGCCTACAGGATACAGTTATAGCATAAAATAACCACGATGTTATATGATATTTTATTGAAAGTTAGCATAAACACTAATCACCTTTAATAAAATTGTGTGGTTAAATATCTGGTAAACAACTTTCTACACACAGTGTGCTATTTCCCTAGTTGAAATAAAGCACTGAATGTACAAAAATAAGTTGGTAATTACAATAAAAATATTGATTCAGGTTTCTTCATTACATCAAACATGGTGGTTTTATAGTACACCAAACGAAGGAAACTCAGAGGAAAAAACTCGTGTATAAGCGAATTTTGGCATAGTTGTAGGGAATGGTGTTTTAAACTACATACTAAAAGTACTGGTGGTTAGGGGTGGAGCTAACGGGGGGAGAGGGGTGTAAAGGTCCTTATTTTTAATGTTTCGTAAATAACTCTTAAACCGTGGCTTATAGCAAAAAACGTTCTAGTACATAAGTAATCGACATAAAATTCTCTACAAAAAAGATGTACGCATGTTTCCTCTGGGATCAATGTGTCATGAGATAAGAAAGCAAGAAGACGGACACTAAAGAAATAAACACAGTTGTTTAAGTAGGTATGGCACATACAGAATGCTCGCGACAAATCCAAAAGATTTTAATGCTCAATTCCTGACCATATTTAGAGTCTTTAATGTTATATAAAATTTAATGGATTCGGCTTGGTTTCAGAGATAATCAACCTTTTTTTCGAAATAAGTTTTTCGACGTAACTCGTCATAAAACTTCTTTTTGATTACAATGCTACCACAATGTGTTTTAATATTACCACACTTTTTGCCTGGCAATTAAAAAATGGGAATAAACTTGATGCAATAACCTGTCCCTAAAAAAATTTTAAAATAAATAATTTTAACAAATTGTTGTTATGATAAAAAGTACTGGAAATGTTAAAAGTATGCAAAAAGTCTAAAAAAAAAGAGAAAAAAAAAATTTTTTTTTGGTGGTATTTGACATTAGGTCTCATAATAATTTTTGTTTGTTTTGATGTCTAGAATGCATAGTTAAAATCTTTTGACGATGGTTATGAGAATATTTTAGGTTTAGAAGATAATTAGGAATTTTATTTTTACAAATAAGTATACAGGGCGCGCACGGGCGCGAGAATTCCAAAAGATTTTAAGTATGCATTCTAGATATCAAAATAAACAAAAATGATTATGAGACCTCATGTCAAATACCACCAAAAAAAAATTTTTTTTTCTCTTTTTTTTTAGACTTTTTGCATACTTTTTAACATTTCCAGTACTTTTCATCACAACAACAATTTGTTAAAATTATTTATTTTAATATTTTTTTTAGGGACAGGTTATTTCGTCAATTTTATTCCCATTTTTTGATTGCCAGGCAAAAGGTGTGGTAATATTAAAACACGTTGTGGTAGAATTGTAATTAAAAAGAAGTTTTATGACGAGTTACGTCGTAAAAACTTATTTCGAAAAAAAGGTTGATTATCTCTGAAACCAAGCCGAATCCAGGAAATTTTGTATCACATTAAAGACTCTAAATATGGTCAGGAATCGAGCATTAAAATCTTTTGGAATGCTCGCGAGCATTCTGTATGTGCCATACCTACTTAAACAAATGTGTTTATTTCTTTAGTGTCCATCTTCTTGCTTTCTTATCTCATGACACATTGATCCCAGAGGAAACATGCGTACATCTTTTTTGTAGAGAATTTTATGTAGATTACTTATGTACTAGAACGTATTTTGCTACAAGCCACGGTTAACGAGTTATTTACGAAAAATTAAAAAAAAGGACCTTTACATCCCCCTCCCCCCGTTAGCTCCACCCCTATCCACCAGTACTTTTAGTACGCGGTTTAAAACACCATTCCCTACAACTATGCCAAAATTCGCTTATACACGAGTTATTTCTCCCGATAGGCAACTTTTGGTCTTCCTTAGGTGGGCTATTAGAGAAAAAACTTGTTAGAAAGTTACTAAGGAGATAATTCGACTGAGGACGAACAAATTTTAAGATAACTAAGCTGTCGGAGACTCATCCGCTAATTTAAAGACTACGATTCTTACAGTTGGAAAATAAGTTATACATATCGACGGTGGAAAGGAGAAACCCTTTAAGCGACATTTTGGTCAAAAATGAGTTTTATATATCGACGGAACCGGCTTTTTTTTCTGCGTCGTTTAAGCCAAGTAATACTGAGATCTGACGACTTCAATGTCGCTTACGGTATAATGAAATAATGGTCAAATTTAAAGACAGGGATGTTAAGCGACGCAATTATTGACTAAAATTTAGACAGTGTCACTTAAGCATACATATTTATATACATAGTCGCTTAAGTTTTTTTTTTCAAGTGCTACTATTGTCGGTTAATTGCATGTCATACAAATTACCTTGCCCTGTAAGCGACACTTTTCTGACTAAAATAATTTTATTTATAAACCGTAGGGTCGCTTAAAGGCTCGTTTCGGAGAATTCTTAGGTCAATATCAATTAAGCGACATTTATTTCAGAAGGTTCCAAGTTTATTGAAATAACGTTATTACTATTTCATAGATATGACAATTTGACAAAGTACGTTCAAAGAACTCAAGTCTCTAAAGCGGCCACAGAAAGTGATACGATTTTTTTTCCTAAAAATAAAACTTTAAAACGCTCTCCTGGACAATTACCAAAATGTCGCTTAACAGGTTTCTCCTTTCCACCGTCGATATGTATGTTCGTGCTTTGTTAAATAATTACGTCTTCTGCTGACAGAAACTAACACTAAATTCTAATATAGTAACGATAATTTAATTTTTGATAGCCTGATGTGAAATAATAACCACATTTTGTTTAATTTAATATTAATCTTATGTAACACCGACACATGTGATTATTTAGCAATAAACTCTACTCGGTATTGTCTTTACATAATTTATTAAGTACTATAAGTCTACAATATTAACAGTTTGTATTGTTTCAGAATAAATCTATTTTTTTTTATATTATCAAATGTTCGGAAAAATTGATATGAGGCATCCTCGTAACTCCTGGCCTAATAGAAACAGTATTTGGCAATACCTATTTATCAAAAATCTAACTTCGTTTGTTTCGAACTTAAACCGTGCAAAACAATATCAACTCTTGTTACTAGTACGCATAATTTTAATTCAAATTTCGGTAATTTGTACTTGTGTAAGTACACCGGGACCTACGAATATATCTATGAATATATTAATTTATGGTACGATAAAAACATACGATGAGTACATTAGTACAAGTACATTAACCAAATACTCTTTTTTAACTCAATTATTGACTTAATTTTTTTTTATGTGGAATATGCTCGGAAATTTCCGAGAATCTTCATGAGAATTTAAGAGTTTGTTCTTATTGAGAACACGAGAACTTATAAAAAAAGTGTTATGAAGAATATCATTTTTCACAATTGAGTAAACAAGGCATAAAATAAGATTAGATTGTTTGTTAAATTTAAATTTCCGAGAACATTATCTACAGAAGTTTTGCAACTTGTGAAACTTCTCCTCGGTACATTGCTATGCTAGAACCATTAAAAATCAAAGTATAGATCACTAATTACGAATAAAGAGTTCACGGTTGTAGTAATGATGCTTCCCGCCACTAAATGATAGTGAAACTACAACTCTTGATTCATTCACAAGCCGATATAACAAAATCATTGAAGTAAACAATGGGCATATTGTATTATCAATACATCATCGATAAACAAAGGCAAGTTTTTTCATACTACTCCCACGGACTTTCTGAAGATGCCGGTTATTGTCATCGTTGTTACGAGTGCGTGGAATAGTTTCTTACAATGTTACTTAAGTTTACTTTTGTTTTCACTTTAGCAAATATGTACCATGTAAAATGCGCTAGTCTGACTTCTTATTTTTATCTAACCCCCTTATTTATAAGCGACTCCTCACTTAGCAATCCGCTAAGTTTTTTTGTCCCTTTCGCTCTTATAGATATATCGGTGACCGAAAGAGACAAATAATACTTATCAGTTTGCTAATTTAGGAAATGTATATGAATAAGGGTTAGTTATTATTTTCTAACTCCCTTATGCACTGGTCTCACCGTGAGCTACTAAGGAACTATCGGCTATAAACACGAAGAAAAGATACACTCCCGTGTAAATGAAAGAGACACGGCAATACTCGCCCAGCTATCAGCTACCGCCGCGAGAGTATCGCTGTGTCTCTTTTTTTAAGGGAATAAAGGTTTCTCTCTCGTAAAAAATACGCAATAGGATGACTCATACATCACATCTTTAATTCTCTTAACTAGTGAATAACTTTCTAAACTAAAAGTGCGCGGTTTATTATTATACTTAAACCGCTATTTTTGTGATTAAACATAAAGCAAATCCCATGGGGAGGAATAACTTTTGGCTAAAATATAGACTCAAATATCTTGATATGGCCAAACATGGCAATTTTAGGCAGTAACATAATTTTACCTCTAAGCCTCTAATCAAGGTGGCGCTAAAATAAGATATAATTTGTTTTTAATAGCTAAATGTTTTTGTTAGTTAATATTAATATCTAATACGTTGTTTTTTGTAATAATTAATTTATTTGTTCATGATGACATTATTTGTTTACATTTTTTGTCCAACTTTAGTGTTTCGATTACAATAATAAATAGTTGTTTGCTTACCATGTATATTATTGTTTACAATCATGAATATATTAACGCTATCTTGTAATACATAATATTGTATGTAAATATTCTTTTTCGAACATAAAAGAATACCAAGATGTACGCATCTTCATCATTAGTCGTGAAATTACATTATTTAATAATGATGTTCATAAATTAATTATATAATAGTTTGTAAAAATGAACAAATAATTACATAATTATAGTCTATTAAAGCAACGACCCATTGAATTAGCTTCCATTTATAATAACCGGGAAGGAAACCGTTTATCATTTAATCAGATATCGGCTTCAATGCTTCGGTTGTTAAAAAATTCTTTGACATATAAATACTTCCCATCATGAAAGTTGATTCCACGCCACATTGTAATACACAAATGTTTTTCAGTTTAATGAATGAATTTAATCGAATCGGCTTCCACGCATCGGTTGTCAGGAAATTCATTGACATATTTAATTAAATGCTTCCGAACATGAACATTACATATTACATAGGTACTATTTCATTTAATCAATTTACTAGTTTTACAGCTTAATTACTTGTCTTCACTGATGAAATATTGAGTGATGACACGAAACATTTATGCTATAAAATTTGTATTGATGATTTCAATAGACGAAGATTGATATTACAAATTTTACTTTTATCAAAATAATGGAAATTTGATTATTGAGCTATGTCACTGTATGTTAAACTGATTAAATAATTATGTAACGAGAATAGATCGGCAGGTGAAATTTCCCATTGTGTAATGATTTATTGTCTTAAAAATAATCACCTTGAAGGCCATTTTCTCGAACCACAACAGCACCACACTAAAAACCGAAAAAAGGAGTTCGCTTTTCGGTAGCAAGTTAACGAATGTGACGAGTGAAACCACGCGGGACTATATATGAAGCGCAGTGGTGGGCAGGGGTTACCGCCGGGGAACCACGAGATCAGGTAATGGAGGCGTAACAAGTGTAACAAACCCGCCCGATTGTTACACTTGGGCAAGTTTTTTTGTTAACATTTGGCAGACGTTATGTGTTCTGTTTTTGTGAAGATTGGGTGTGGAAGCATGGACACAGAAGGCTCATTAGCTCATTACTGTGTCTCACATCATTCATTTTGATGTTTATCTCACCCATTTTTCAGTGCTTTCAGGTAAGCAATTTCATTTTGTTGATGTTAGGCATACCAACTCGACGTCATAGAGCTTGCTTACTCGAAGGGGTTAAACCTGTGAATTAGGGTTTTTGATACTGTTTTTGCCACCATGGGCCGGTAAGATCGGCCGGAATCATAGGCAGCACCTATGAATCTGACAACTGCTTGGAACTCCGCTGCTTGCTACGTAGTTCCGCCTGGTGGCAGAAAAATTATTGAAACCCCTCATTGAATAAAAAAACTTAAATCAATATATTTTTACCACGACGGTGGCACAGAGGTACGTAGTAGATTATACGTAGGTTTCGCATAATGATGCCTGCAACATCAGAGATGTAAAATTGGCGTTGCCGGCTTTTTAATGTAATTATAGTAGGAAGATTTACAACTAAAGGAATGAATTCCACCCTCGTCAACACACTGCTTCCTTTTAGAACTCTGGCAACATTTCATACCACTATTACTAGGAACTTGTGACATTTTGTGTAGTTCCGCTATTCTAAGGTGCAGATAATTTTACAGTCAGGTTTTGCTCGAGATAGCAATTGAGAGCGAAGTGACATGTAAAATGAAATGGAATAAAACTACGATCATTTTTATATTTTTAATTTATTTAATCAAATGCTGGATACATAATTTCATTAAAAGCTACTTTTGCCAGATCTTAAGAACAGTAGGAGTTATCCAAAAATTTTATTTCACATTTATGCAATATAATAATTATGAGCATAACATACAGGGTTACTTTTTCACCGGTACAATAAATTTTCCCACATATTTGGTATCGATAATAGATTACATTTATCAAATAAAATTGTCATTTTTTTTTTCATTTATTATTAATTTATCCTTCATGCAAATGCAAAATAATGGGCTTACTAATGATAAGACGTCAACGGGGTGCGGGACGCAGAGGGCGGCGGAAAGGGGTGAGCGACCTGCGCACGAGTTGGCAACATAGCAGTTACCTCAATCTGGGTGACTAGGTCACGGACGGTCAGTCTCACGGTTGACGAGGTAGTACGATGCGGCGCCCGCCGCATCGTACTACCTTCAGTCGGAAATTGTTTGTACGAAATGGTTCGTAGTTATTTTCTCATTGGGGGAAATACAGTGGCAGCCCAGCGGCTATACGCTGAAGAAAGTGTGCCCCGCCTGGAAAATGCCAGTGTTATAGCTATGGCCAGCCAGGTCAACAGATTTGACCCCGTGTGACTGTTTTTGTGGGGTGAGGGTAGGCCCAAAATTTAAAAGACTTAAAAAATCTAATAATAAGTGCATTTGATGAACTTAAAAGTGAGAACTACAGACTTGTGTTGGGAAATATCAAAGGAAACATTCAAAAACGGGCAAGAGTGTGTTTAGATAACCACGGCCAACATTTTGAACACTTGCTTAAGTATGTGAATTAATTAATTAGTATGAGAAATGGACTCCATTAATCAGGTATGTTTTTTTATTCCAATCATTGTGCATAAAGTTGATTTCAAGTGTTTAAATACGCCTCAATGAAGAAAGTTTCTGTCCTTAGTGCAAGTATGAAAGAAGATTTGGGATCAAGTAAGATTTTTTTGCCAAGTCATAATCATAAGTTGATTATCACCGCCGCTTTTCTAAGCCGCCATGCCACGTGCGATGACGTCGTAAACAAACAGTTGCCAGTTCGTGTGTTTTGCTAGTTATGTACATTGATAATGCGTAATGCGTCCAATTTTCTTATTAGGATTGCGGATAAGTTCAAACATCGGTATTTTAGTTTTTTTGTTCTAAAGGGGTGGTAACAAAAAATGCTAGTATTCTGTAACTTGGACTACTATTACGTATGTTGATTTTTTGTACTGGTGAAAAAGTGACCCTGTATACCTTGAGTAATTATTTATTTTAAAATCATTATGACAAAGTGTATTCAAAAACATTCGTGTAGAGTTACTTAAATATTATAGATCTGCATTTGATAATGCAGCAATTGAACTGAATGTGTATATTTTGTTTTCTATTTACACTTGACGAGAAACGAAAGTTAGTACTACATAAAAAAATGATAATTTTCTCTTCCATAATTATGTACTTATGTATGGCTCAATATGGTTCTGAAAATCTGTATTACTTGGAAACTTTCTTACTTTTTGCGCTTATCTGTGAAACATGCTGTGTACAGTTGTACACTTGCTTTGGATTTCGTGCTAGTTTATAAGCCATTGTGTATTTGCTGCTGATGCTCATGCTATTGGATGATATCTGTTTAGTGTGCCTAATGAATAAAAAAATAAAGTATAAAAAACATTTTACTTGCCATTTAAGGTACTTATCGCTAATACAGTTTGGCAACGTAGTCCGCCCACAAGAGGGACAGGCGACCTTATAAATGAGAATCGCCGGATGATGCTGGATGCAGGCCATGCAGGGGCATATTTCTTGAAAGCTTTTAACTTGTGATACAAGCGGAAGTCCCTATTTAATGAATAGTGTCGAAAAGAGACTTCCACTTGTATTATAAGTTACAAGCGTTCGAGAAACGGGCCCTGGGTCGCGTCCAACCGGTGTACTATGTGGAGTTCCAAAGGGGAGGCCTAAGTTCAGCAGTGGAGTTCGGTTCGGAGTGGGGTTCGTGGTCTTTATGGCTGAAGTGATGGTGATGAGTTAGATACTGAGACCAGCAAACTGCCATAAACCTTTCAATAAAATTTACATGACAGATGCAATTTAGTAGCATAACAATTGCATGCAGCCAACTGTATCTTAGTAGTTACCAAGGCTTAGGTATGTCTTTGAATAACACACAAGTGTGCAGTAAGGCCCATATTATTTTTGGGAAATAAGTTATTAACCGACTTCAAAAAAGGAAAAGGTTTTCAATTCGATTTTTTTTGTGTGTGGGTATGTTACTCGATAACTCCGAGAATCATGAACCGATTTTCAATTTTTTTTTATTGTACGAAAGAGAATGTGGCACTAAATCTTGGTCTGATGATAGGATCTGGTCTACAAGTGACTAATAGTGATAGTAGAGGTAATGTCTGAAAGTACAAAACTACCCACGAACAAAATCATAAATTTTAAAGGTGGTGGTAGGTACATACCAATTTCGCTAATTAATCTAGTTATTAATAACAAGTTTTTTTTACATAACAACAAAAACTAGTACTTAAATAATCTACGCCAATTGTAACCCTACACCTCTGACCTGAGAAAAAAATCCTTTCTTTGTATAATTAAAAAGGTATCTCAATTTTGGGACGGGCAAGATACTCAACGGGACAATTATTATCCAAAAACATAATCTTAAAATCAACATGCATGAAACCGAAAAATACAATACGATGTTAGGTTTTTCCGTATTAGCTGTATTTTTTTTTAATTATCTTTGGCTGGGCTAGGGGATATCCCCATGGCTGGGCGGCACAAACGTCTTTAGTCAAAACAGCTCAAAAGCATAACCATCCCACCCAACCAAGTATCATGCTTGCACAGCAACATGCTAAGCTTACAGAGGCTATTGAGAGTTGAGAGCACGTGATTTAAGAATCAACATCCTTATCTTTCATGAAATCAAAGATACCAACTATTACCATACCTTATATCATTCTTCACCCATATACATAAATTGTTCATCCAATGAACGTAGTTATCAGCGGGAGTCTGCAATTTGACATGCAACATTGCACTGCTAAGTGTAGCAAAGCGAAGAGCCCGATCTAATTGCATACAAAACTACTCTCGACTCGTTTGCCTGTCTCTTTTTATCTGGTTACGTATATGTGGGATAGAGATAATCGTTTCTGATTGAGTAGGATCACTCTATAAGCAGTAGTTCATTGAGTAATGTTCTATGATTACAGCACTTGCATCAGTTTACGTGAAAAAATCAACTATGACCATAAGCGTTCCTGTTATGAGGAAATGTTCTAATATATATTTTGCATAGGTATACATTATGCATCACTATCTACACTCATACTGTTGTGAGTATTGATATTTTATTTAAAAACCGGTCAAGCGTTAGTTGAACTCGTACGCGAAGAGTTCCGTACCATTATCAATTTATCATAAAAAATACAGTAAATCAACCTATCTTAAAAACTTTAAGAGATAATTTAATCAAACCTAAATTTGTTGAAAGAGTTTATTAATATGCATAACATTTTTTTTTAACTTTGTACCGCTAGTTTAAAAAATAGGGCACACTTTCTAAAACTATGAGAGCTGATATCTCGAAAACGGTTCACTTAAATAAAAATGTGTTTTAAAAATACTTCATTTCATTTGCAAAATCTTTCTATTGATAGCACACATGCGTATGAACATCGAAAAAAAAAATTACGCCTCAGTTACATGTATGAAGCACCCCAACCCCAATTATTTTTTTTATAATTTAGTGTTCAAGTTTGCAACATAAGTTGCATTCATCCTTACTTGTCTTATCATGTAAACAAACACTTTTTGAAAACATTATCACACTTTTCTCTGCAATTACACATTAATCATCACGTCAAATGTTGTTGCATACTTAATTAAACTCGCAAAGTATTATAATCACTCAAAAAAGCACTGAAAAATATCATTTCTGTAAAGATTTTCGTCAATAAATGCTGTTACGGTCGGATAACTTTAAAAACATCTGACATTGATGTGACATTGCGATGTCTAGATTGTCTATGTACCATAATGTTGGCATGTCAATATATCGATATTAATACTTAAAGTACAACTCGAGGAAAATGCAATTAAAATAAATTGCAGTAATTTACCAAAATTTATTAGGGTTTCGTAGCAAAAATGGCAACAACGGTACTTATAGTTTCGCTATGTCTGTCTTTCCGCAGCATACTTAGCTCAGTGGCCGTTAATACTATAAATCTGAAATTTGGTACAGGTATACATATTGATCATGCCAACAAAGTGATACAATAAAAAGTAAAAAAAAAATTTTTTTCGGGTACCTCCCCAATTGGTGATGTGGGGTGATTTTTTTTTATTTGCTGTAATCGTATATTGTGAGAGTCATTGAATAGGTCTCTTAAAAAGAAAAAGGGGCTTTTAAGAAAGTTTTTTTCTAAAGTCAATATTTTCGGAGATAATCGCTCCAGATGAAAAAAAAATTGTCCCCCCCTCTAACTTTTGATCCAAAGGTCCAAAACAAATCATGAATAGTGGGCTGGCATAAAACTATTTCGAACATAATCGGCCCAGCCGTTTTTGAATAACTACGAAACCCTACACTGAGCATGGCCCGACATGCTCTTAGCCGGTTTTTGTAATTGATTTCAATATTTATTTTATTCAAAGACTGGCAGTGCTTAGTTGTCTATTGAATATTGAATAAAATCTTCACGTCAAACGTCATTCGTTTCGCAACTTCGCTTCACGTTGTTCGTTACGAGTGCACTAAACTTCATGTGATTTTTCTCATGACTAGTGGCGCCTTCGTTGGAGCGACAGAGAAAAATCCTCGAAATTTAACCATAGTTTTTGATATAATCTTATACGAATTAATTCTCTTCCTGACAGACGATGTAAAATCGATAATCCTCTATTTACGTACCTAAGCAGTGAAATTATCGCTGACATTTCATTATATCGACATTTCTAATCACTAGTGATTGTCTTTTGATCATCGTTGACGTTTTGTTTGTTTCACTTGGTCTGTGGTTTGTTTACCTGATAAGACAAGTAAGGATGAATACAGTGTACGTAGCGGTTCATACAACACACATTCTTTACTGTAGCATTTATAGTTCCCGTTTTTGCCATTTTGGCTACAGAACCCTAAAAACGCGATCATCAGCCTTAAAACATTGAAACCATTTTAAGTAGTGTAAGATTTTCTCCGTAATAGGTATTTTAACCCTCTGTCAATGATGTGGTCACGTGACGTAAAGTTATTCTTGTTATCAACATAGTAGCAACAATTCAATACATGTCATGGGCGTCTGATAGACGTCACATCAGTAGCAGAGGGTTAAGTTCCAAAAACGTGATAAATTCAAAAGTACGTAAGTACTATACATCATCAACAAAAATCATCTACTTGCTGAAAGCCGTAGAAGAATTCGATTTCGGAATTAAGAAATAGTAAATCTATATCGAAAATTATCCTGGCCAAAACAATCTACTTGCACATTTGGAAAGTTTTTAATACATTTGGACATGGAAATTATTACAGGGAGCATAATTGTCATTTTTATCTAAATAATTTAGATTTACAGAGGACTTAAGGTTAGGCCAGTAAGAAACAAATATTAAATATACATCAGAGTGCAATATAAATAAATATCACAGTTGCCATCTTGTCCTATTTGAGCTTCGATTGTTAGAAAAACTATAACGCAACAATAAGAAAACGTATTTATACCTACCTTGTCAACATTTGAAGACAACATAATACCGAAAGCCAATATAGACACGTTAAAGTCATTGTGTTATGGAACCTGAATGATTTCACCTATCTAATAGTTATTGTATTGTACACATGTATTTATATAGTATCATTCAATGGAATATAGTCTTCTTGACGGAGATGATAAAGTATACCATGCCATTTGCCTTATACGTATACCGCACCATATACACCAGTCAAAAATCAAAAAACTAGCACTTCAAATGAGTGTTAACGTTTTTTTTTATTATTTTTAAAAGGTTTTTTGTCTCACTTTTTGACATCTATTAATGAGGTTAGTGAGACTTTTCTCCATAATTGCACCAAAGCCGTTAAAAAGACCTTTTATACTAAGTAACATTTAGAAAAAATATATATATTTTTCAATTGGTATTAACTTTGAAACTTGGCAATATCCAGAAACGTTTATATGGCATTATAGATTCTAAATGTAGTCAGGAATACACTGTTAAAATCGGTCGGGCTTATACAGCTCACGGTGTATACCATCCATCACATTTTCCGATGTTCAAAAATTACATTACAATAAAATTAAATTACATTACATTAAATTACATTACTAATACGCGAAACTAGTTATATAAGCAATGACCACAATTGGTCTACTTTACCTCACTAGTGAGAATAGACATGTCATTCAGCTATATAATCATCACCGATCAAATTTCAGAGGGTTCATTCTGAGGTCATATTGATGAACATACAATTCCGCCTACTACATAATATCTCGGGGTTTGTATAGAACATCCGATTTTTTTTTCTGTATGCACCTCAGTCTTAGTTCCGTGTAGTGGCGGCAGTAGTATGAATACATTCGTCACCGGGGTGGTTTCTTTCCGTAGAAAGAGTCCACTAAAATATTCGAGGTGTCACCGTTTTTAAATTGGTTATGGGGAACAGCATCATCATATTAGAACACACTACAGCGATGGCTAACCCGCTTGCCTAGCGTGGCGATTATGGATAATTAGTATAATTACCCTCTAATGTCATCCATACGCATAGGTAATGAGAGAGGCTTATATATCCAGCTCTGTACTGAGTCTGATGGTGAGTCTTAGTTATAAATATAAAGGGTGAGCATTTCAAATGGGTCAGTGGGGAGGTTTTGGAAACCATAACAGATAGCGAAATCTTGTCTTAGGAACCATGGCTTCGATATTAATTAAAAGAAAAACTGCATTCATACATTTACAAAAATACGTGTGCTCGATCCGGGAATCAAACCTTGATTTTTTGAAAAAAATAATTTTATGATTTTCCTTTGGATATCGGTTGTGTAGCTCTTAAATAGTAAATGCTACTAAGAAACATAATATGTAAAACGAATAAAATGCATTGTTTTCTAACAATGAAGTTTTATTTTTCAATACTTCAGTGCCGCCGCCGGCAGTTTGAATTAGTAAGGAGAAGTTTCAAACTATGAGAGATAGCAAATCAATTTCAATTTATTTAAAACAAAAAATAACTTCTTAACCATGAAACATCGAAAACGTATCTCCAGTCCAGGCTTCGTCAAGGGGCACCAAACGCAAAATAAATCAGCAACAGGCTTAAATTATATTACCTGATTAGTTTATAAGGCACACATTTCTTGTAAAGAGCGGCACTAAATAGGAATCTTAAAACGCATGAATACAGTACGAGTACATATCATTTTTAGGGTTCCGTATCCAAAATGGCAAAAACGGAACCCTTATAGTTTCGCCATGTCCGTCTGTCCGCAGCATAGCTCAAAGGCCGTTAATACTAGAAATCTACAATTTGGTACAGATACACATATTAATCATGCCTACAAAGTGGTATCATAAAAACTAGAAAACAATTTTTTTTCGGATACCTGGTGATGTGGGGATGAAATTTTTATTTGCTGTGATCCTATAGTGTGGGGTATCATTGAATAGGTCTCTTAAAAAGATTAAAGGTCTTAAAAGAAACTTTTTTCTAAAGTCTAAAGTCAGTATTTTCGGAGATAATCGCTTCAGAAGAAAAAAAATTGCCTCCCCTCTACTTTTGATTGAATATTGGGCTTATAGATATAGAATACTTTAAAATAAAACTATTTCGAACATAATCGGCCCAGCTGTTTTTGAATAACTACGAAACCCTACACTGAGCATAGTCCGACAACGCGACATGCTCTTGGCCGGTTTTTATTTCATAAACTTAGTATTTTATGTATGCATAAACTTTAAAACAACCACAACCTCGTCCATGCAACACAAAAGCGCAGTTTCAGCTAAGTTATAACTTATACTCACGCACAGTTACCAGCCTACTAAGTAAATGTTTCTTTTAATCGATAGCGCACGATACAGTTTTTTCTCAATTAGCGACGGCAAGTAATTTATAGATAGGTCCGGTACATATGGTACAGTCAAGCTCATTAATATATAGACAATTTTGCACCTTATTCCACTACTATAGGTACAGAAATGTACATGTATTTGTTCACTCGGTTGTAACATTAGGTAATTTGCATTGGCAAAAAAACTACACAGTTAATTTATGACTAGCGATAATTTGGATAGGTTTTATTTATTATCTACCTGATCTAAATCTAAATGGTATTTCTTCAATGAAGTGAGTAACTACTTTAATAACTAAGTAAATATTTGCTTTTTACCTAAAAATCCTAGTAAGAGTGTTTGCTTCATAATAAATATTTTCTAGAACATACACAAGCTATGAGCTTACTTATTAAACGGACCTTCGTAGCTTACAAAAATAAGTAAAAAAAGTTTTAAGTTAAACGGTTCTTATTGCACCAAAAACTAGAAAATAAAAATTAGTTGTAACTAACCGTAGATGCTACTTTTTGTAGATTAGTCACGTGAAACTATTATCACTGTAGTCTTCCCAAGTCGGATGCTGAAAGCCACGTTTAGCCTCCATGTCAGTGGATTAAGCGTATCCTAATCGGAAACTTTTACCAAACTGAAATAAAAACGTGGGGCGTACGCAATTGTGATTAACACACTATAGTTATTTAAGATCACACATAGAAATCAAGACAGCAATAGAGTAATAAGTTTTGTTCTGGCCTTGATAAAAGTTATTTACCTCTGTAGAAGTGTTGGAACAGATGAATGATTCATTGTAAAATTAAAGCTACAATTACATATTTTGAACTTGTATGTTTCTTCATAATAACGCCCTACGTTTTTATTTTAGTTTGGTAAAAGTTTCCGATTAGGATACGCTTAATCCACTGACATGGAGGCTAAACGTGGCTTTCAGCATCCGACTTGGGAAGACTACAGTGATAATAGTTTCACGTGACTAATCTACAAAAAGTAGCATCTACGGTTAGTTACAACTAATTTTTATTTTCTAGTTTTTGGTGCAATAAGAACCGTTTAACTTAAAACTTTTTTTACTTATTTTATTTTCAAGTTTTTAGTGCAACTTATTCTAGATCAAAGGATGTTGTTTGTAATATGCAATACAATTATAGCTGGAGAGCCAGTGAACCCTGAGAGTAACGGTCTTCCTGTAAGGTTAGAAATTTGTATACTAACGGTTTATGGAATTCTAAGAGCAATAGCAGTGACCTGGCAGGCGTCAGCCCTGCACGTCATCAGGCCCTTTATTTTTTGAACTGTTAAGTAAATTGGATTTCAAAACTTGTTTCTGTAAGTTTGAAAAATTTATAGGATAAAGTTAATTTATTGTACATCTTCAAAAAAAATTGACAGGCGATTACAATAAGCAGAAGTATATGACAGGTCAATTAGAAAATGCACAGTTGATGAGGTAAAATAAACTTCATCCTGTATACTCGAAATTTTTATATATCTTCAAATAAACGTCTCGGATTAAGTATGTGCAATGCCAGGCGGTTTAGAACAGCATAAGACCTTGCCAGGCGAGGAGACAGTTAAGTAAATTGGGTTTCAAACTTGTTTCTGTAAGTTTGAAAATGTAATAGGATAAAGTTTATTTATTGTACATCTTAAAAATAAATTGACAGGCGATTACAATAAGCAGAAGTATATGACAGATCGAATAGAAAATGCACAGTTGATGAGGTAAAATAAACTTCATCCTGTATACTCGAAATTTTTATATATCTTCAAATAAACGTCTCGGAGTAAGTATGTGCAATGCCAGGCGGTTTAGAACAGCATAAGACCTTGCCAGGCGAGGAGACAGTTAAGTAAATTGGGTTTCAAAACTTGTTTCTGTAAGTTTGAAAATTTAATAGGATAAAGTTTATTTATTGTACATCTTAAAAATAAATTGACAGGCGATTACAATAAGCAGAAGTATATGACAGATCGATTAGAACATGCACAGTTGATGAGCATACCTGGGATAACTGGGGGCAAGTTATAGGGATTTGATATCGATTAAAAATATGTCGATATAATTATAATAAAAGATGTGCTTATTGAACATTCTCGATTACAGTACAGAGGTTCGATGTCATCTCTGATATCGGGCCTCTTGTATGCAGATGTCATTTTAATCAAAATGACAATTTAAATATTGATATTTTATTATTAAATGTATGTTTTGAAAATTATTTTAAAATAAACGCGTAACTTAACTACCCGTTTAATTTTTTTTTATTTTTAATTGAAGAGTAAGTACCTAATATTTATTTATGCCGAATAACATTTTGATGTTGTCATTCACAGTAACATCGATATATTTTTAGTCGATAAAATATTTTGCTACATCACTTTCGTATAAATGCCCCGAGTTATCCCAGGTATGTTGATGAGGTAAAATAAACTTCATCCTGTATACTCGAAATTTTTATATGTCTTCAAAGAAACGTCTCAGAGTAAGTATGTACAATGCCAGGCGGTTTAGAACAGCATAAGACCTTGCCAGGCGACCTTTACAGGTGCACCTCTCAATCGCACGCCCTTAGCAACTACTCTACTACTACTAGCGACTAACTAGCGATTACTCGCCTGTATTTTTTTAAAGATGTAAGTACAATAAATAAACTTTATCTATTAAATTTTCAAACTTACAGAAACAAGTTAAGAAACCCAATTTACTTATCTGTCCCCTAGCCTGACAAGGTCTTATGCTGTTCAAAACCGCCTGGCATTGTACATACTTACTCTGAGACGTTTATTTGAAGACATATAAAAATTTCAAGTATACAGAATGAAGTTTATTTTACCTCATCAACTGTGCGTTTTCTATTCGATCTGTCATATACTTCTGCTTATTGTAATCGCCTGTCAATTTATTTTTAAGATGTACAATAAATAAACTTTATCCTATTAAATTTTCAAACTTACAGAAACAAGTTTTGAAATCCAATTTACTTAACAGTTCACAAAATAAAGGGCCTGATGACGTGCAGGGCTGACGCCTGCCAGGTCATGGCTATTGCTCTTAGAATTCCATAAACCGTTAGTATACAAATTTCTAACCTTACAGGAAGACCGTTACTCTCAGGGTTCACTGGCTCTTGGACTATTAGGGATGCTAGCGTTTAACTCTCGCGCTTTAATCACGACACAAACATGTGTAAACGTAATGGACAATATTTTATGTGTAACGAGAGGGGAATCGCTGCTGAATAGATATTTTTTGAAATCCGACACTAAAAAAATGTCAGCTTGAATGCCCGAAGTGTCTCAACTGGACGTGTTATTCATACAATACCTTAGATAACAGAGATCGGACAATAAGGAATATATCAATCAATTTGGTTTATTGAGAAAATCAAGTTTAAAGCGAGGCCCCACGGCTCGCCCTACGCGATCAACTCACGCTGTCACTATATCAGCTGGAGGGCCGAAGGCCCGACGGCTCGCCCTACGCTATGCGATGCACTCACGCTGTCACTCTATCAGCTGGAGGGCCGCAGGCCCGACTGGTCACCCTACGCTACGCGATCCACTCACGCTGTCACTCTATCAGCTGGAGGGCCGCAGGCCCGACTGGTCACCCTACGCTACGCGATCCACTCACGCTGTCACTCTATCAGCTGGAGGGCCGCAGGCCCGACGGGTCGCCCTACGCTACGCGATCCACTCACGCTGTCACTCTATCAGCTGGAGGGCCGCAGGCCCGACGGGTCGCCCTACGCGATCCACTCACGCTGTCACTCTATCAGCTGGAGGGCCGAAGGTCCGACGGGTCGCCCTACACTACGCGATCCACTCACGCTGTCACTCTATCAGCTGGAGGGCCACGGGCCCAACGGTTCGCCCTATGCGGTCCACTTACGCTGTCACTCTATCAGCAGGAGGGCCGCAGGCCCGACGGTTCGCCCTACGCGCTCCACTCACGCTGTCACTCTATCAGCTGGAGGGCCGAAGGTCCGACGGGTCGCCCTACACTACGCGATCCACTCACGCTGTCACTCTATCAGCTGGAGGGCCGCAGGCCCGACAGTTCACCCTACGCGATCCACTCACGCTGTCACTCTATTAGCTGGAGGGCCGCAGGCCCAACGGCTCGCCCTACGCGGTCCACTCACGCTGTCACTCTATCAGCCGGAGGGCCGCAGGCCCGACATGGCTGGCAGTGACACGTGTCTCAGCAGCATCAGATTTGAGTAGTTGAAAGTCATATTTTCTTCGGTTACCGCGAGGATTACTCATGAAATAAAACTATGAAAACGGATAAACTCGCGTATATTAACTAATTTTAACTTCATTCCGACGTTTCGAACACTTTACAGGGTTCGTGGTCTGCGGATGACTCCGAACCCTCCGAACTCGCAGACCACGAACCCTGTAAAGTGTTCGAAACGTCGGAATGAAGTTAAAATTAATTAATATACGCGAGTTTATCCGTTTTCATAGTTTTATTTCATAGTTGAAAGTCAATATGAAATCCGTCTGTATCTTTTCGTTCAGTATTCCGCAGAGTTTGAAGACGAAAGTCCTTGATCAGTAGTGATGACCTACGGTACTAAACCGTGCTCGCTTACAATGGGCCTTATAAGAATGCTCAATGTCACCCAAAGGGCAAAGGAGAGGGCTATGCTAGGAGTCTCTCTGCGATATCGGATTAGAAATGAGACCATCCACAGCAGAACCAAAATAACCGATATAGCTCTTCGAATCGCTAAACTGAAGTGGCAGTGGGCGGGGCTATCCGCGCGTGGAGCCGATGGCCGTTGGGGTGGTAAGTTTTTCGAGTGGTGGTCATGTACCGGAAGGCGCAGCGTGGGTAGGCCATGGTGGCCACAAGGTGGACTCATGACCTGGTGAAGGTCACTGGATGCGGGTGGCACAGGTCGGTCGTTGTGGCAATCTTAGGGGGAGGCCTATATTCACCAGTGAACGTCTTTTCGTTCCGTAAATCCGTATGTTTCTACCAAATGTCTAAAGCAGTACTTCAAAATCTACAGATCGCTAAACCTAGCGGTTGTGGCAGGCAGTAACACTGGAGTATCAGATCTGAAGAGTTGGACGTTAGTATTAAATTCGCAAGTTTCTACTTAATATCTAAAGAACTTCTTTAAAATCAAGAAATTGATAAAAGATAAACCTTGCGGTTATTGTGGGCAGTACTGCAGCATCAGGAGTGAGGAGTTGGAAGTCAAGATCAGGCTGTTAGTATTTGATTATGCCAAACATGCTATACTTTCATTTTCAAATGTCTCACACTCTCGGTTAAGGTAAGCAGTACGTCTGCAGCATCAGGCTTTGAGGGTACAAGGATACAAATATTATAATATTGCATTGTCATGGGGACTTGACACGAGTTCCAAATTTCATTAATTTTGGTGTAGTAGAAGTGGTCGAAAAATCGATCACAAGATTTGAAGCATCGACGACAGTTGATACGCGGTGAAGTTAATATAGCACATAATATACAGGACGTCGCAAAAGTATGGGACATGAAGGGAAAGTACCTTAACTATCGTAGATAGGGTATTTTAATAATGATATTTTACTATAAACTTAATGTTATTTTTAAAATTTTTAATTCTGCATTCACAGACTTTCTAAAAATTAAACCTTTTGGTGTAAATATTGTAAAAATATCGCTGTCAGCCGTTACGCTGAATATTGCACAATTTCAAATAATTGTTTAAAAGGTGTAATTAGTAATTACAACTGCCAGTTTACCTTTACTACGCGTGCACTGAAAACTTGATGCACTACTTGGTTACTTCATACAATGCAAAATTACTTGTCCATTACTGATGCCGCCACCTTATTATGAATCTCAATTAATATCTTATTAATTATAAATATTGGATGTCATATACCAAAGAAAAAACGACCAACATCACCAACGTCTGAGGTGGGGATCGAACCCACGTGCTCAGCCTTCGCGGCTGATGCCTGCACCCCTCGGCCACTCGGTCTTAAGACCTAAGACCGAATGGCCGAGGGGGCACGTCGGACGTTGGTGATCTTGGTCGTTTTTTCTTTCGTATATGACATCCAATATTTATAATTTATATAGTATTAAGTAGTTAGGGTACTGGGGAAAAAATTAAAACACAAATCAAAATATTTAGTTAATAAATAATTTGATTTGTGTTTTCACAATACGTTCAATATCTTATTAATTATTTATTCGTCTTTACTTATCAAACACATGACGACATGACGTGCGTCTCTTTAATACTAACCGTGTTAAAGAGACAATCGAGCGAAACCAAGGCTCCAAAGTGTTCGCAAAGGACAAGTCTATTGGGCAAAGCCAGCTGACAAAGCTGAAACGGGGAGATGGCAGCATAGCGTCAACAAAAGCAGAGGTTTTAGGTGAGATCGCGAGGTTCTATGGACAGTTATATACTTCGGTCGCAAAGCCCGTTGACAGTTTGGTAGGAGATCCAAGAGCCAAGCTGTCCCGACACTACACCGAGGATATCCCGGACATCAGTCTGTACGAGATTAGGATGGCCCTGAAGCAGCTTAAAAACAACAAGGCGCCGGGCGATGACGGAATCACTTCAGAGCTTCTGAGAGCGGGTGGAACACCGGTTCTTAAAGTCCTCCAGAAGCTCTTTAATTCCGTCTTGTCCGAGGGCAAAACGCCTGAAGCATGGAACCGAGGCGAGGTGGTGCTGTTTTTCAAAAAAGGTGATAACAGCCTTTTGAAGAACTATAGACCCATCACGCTTCTGAGTCATGTTTATAAACTGTTTTCAAGGGTCATCACGAACCGTCTCGAATACAGACTTGATGACTTCCAGCCTCCCGAACAAGCTGGATTCCGAAAAGGCTATAGTACCATAGACCACATACATACGCTGCGACAAGTTATACAGAAGACCGAGGAGTATAACTTACCATTATGCTTAGCGTTTGTGGACTATGAAAAAGCCTTCGATTCGGTAGAAATATGGGCAGTGCTTGAGTCTCTTCAGCGATGCCACATTGACTATCGGTACATCGAAGTGTTGAAGTGTTTGTATAGCAACGCCACAATGTCGGTCCGAGTACAGGAGCAGACTACGAAGGCTATTCCGTTGCGAAGAGGCGTAAGGCAGGGAGATGTTATATCTCCGAAACTGTTTACTGCCGCAATGGAAGATGCCTTTAAGCTCCTGGAATGGCAAGGACTTGGCATCAATGTGAACGGCGAAAACATCACTCACCTTCGGTTTGCCGACGATATCGTAGTCATGGCAGAGTCGATGGAGGAACTCAGCAAAATGCTCAATGACCTTAACCGAGTTTCTCAACGGGTGGGCTTGAAAATGAACATGGATAAGACGAAAGTTATGTCAAATGCCAATGTTGTGCTCACCCCGGTTTCTGTTGAAAACTCGGTACTCGAAGTTGTTGACTCGTACATCTACCTAGGACAAGTAGTCCAATTAGGTAGGTCCAACTTCGAGAAAGAGGTCAACCGCCGAATCCAACTCGGTTGGGCAGCGTTCGGGAAACTACGCGATGTCTTTTCGTCCGACATACCTCAGTGCCTTAAGACGAAAGTCTACAATCAATGTGTGTTACCAGTGATGACTTACGGCGCCGAAACGTGGTCCTTCACCATCGGCCTCATCTCTAAACTCAGAGTCGCTCAAAGAGCTATGGAGAGGGCTATGCTCGGAGTTTCTCTGCGTGATCGAATCAGAAATGAGGAGATCCGTAGGCGAACTAAAGTTACTGACATAGCCCTCCGGATTAGTAAGCTGAAGTGGCAATGGGCAGGCCACATTGCACGCAGAGCAGATGGTCGATGGGGTCGAAAAGTACTCGAGTGGAGACCACGGCTAGGCAAACGCAGCGTGGGACGTCCACCCACAAGATGGACAGACGACCTTATGAAGGTCGCCGGGACACGCTGGATGCGGGTCGCATCTAACCGGTACATGTGGAGGTCCAGAGGGGAGGCCTATGTTCAGCAGTGGACGTCTTATGGCTGAGATGATGATGATGATGATGACTTATCAAAGTGCAGCTCTAAGACTTATCAATACTGACTGTCACTAGGATTGTATTAGGTACTCATGGACAAAGTCAACATAGTGAAACTAAATGTAATTTTCCTTTATTCAGAGGTTTTTACAGAGTCATTACGGGGTCGTGATCCCAACTGTAAAAACATTTTAAGATGATCTTTCTGAACATGGTTTCCCAAGGAACAAATATGAATATCGTGATGAATAAAAAAATATAAATTCATACCGAACGGTGTGGAAGTGTTCATAATTTCCAGTCTCGTTTCATAATAATGTAAACACATTTGGAGAAATGTATACATATTAATGAACTCCAACTTTACCAGTAGTAAGAAAATAATGTAGGTATCGTTAATTTAGCTCCCATGGGAAACATTCTACAAAAAGACCATCTTAACACACTTTTCACAGTTGGGATCACGGCCTCGTAATCACCCTGTATTGTTTATGATATATGCTTATTATGCCCGCTTTCCATTGCGAGTGGAGCGGAGTCATTAATGGGTCCGTTTAGCTTTCACTGCTGCTGTGTCTCGCAGCCGTCAACTGAATACTAGTCCTTAGCGAGCGATGAACTTGAAACGGAGCCATTAATTAGTCCGCTCCACTGTCAGCGGAAAGCGGGTATTATACTTAATTTACCCATATTAACTTCGAACTATAAACGCCTTCCTCGAAACTTTCGCTTATATTTCCTTATGAATCATTTAAAGCGGACCACAATCCTTAACTTATTAGCATAGATCAGCATTTAGAATAACAATAAATTGCCCCTCTCCCTTTTTCCTTCTCACACCACGTACAACCAATAAGCCACACTTAACCAGGAAAGTAGTCCATTGCCTGTCACTCCATTACCTCATAGGGTATCTTTACAACTAAACCGTATCAACTTAACAATGTTATTGAACAATACAAGTTACTTACGTCACCTCATAGTGTAATACTTTCCGAGTTTTCTTTAAATTACGATATGTTTTAGGTAAACTTTATCAGACGCCTCGATCTTTATGGCGAAAGAAAAATCAGAACAATTATGGAAACTATGCGATGTTCTAAGCAAAGTTTCGGTCATTACCGTTTACATTATCTCGTTATAATAAACTTACGACCCGAACCAGTTAGCGTGCCAAATTATAGCTGTAACCTTACCATGAATTGTAAAGGATAAATTTGGTTTTACTCGATACGTAATACTGTTTATCTAACAGGCATATCATAATTTCCCTATTATGTATTAATTAGTGGTAATGTAATGACCTATATCAAGAGACCGGTGTCTGTAGCTGTATCATAATGTTAACATTAAAGTATCGTCGTCAGGATATTAATTTTAACATTATGAAGTCAACATCTGTTTGTTTTTTTTTTCAATAAATATTTATTGTAGGATATCCTTACTCAAATTGAGTGATTTGAACTGATTTGAATTGTTATATTTAGAGGTATTTTACTTAGTGGATATCAATCAAAATAAAGGTAAATTATTATTCTAAACTTATGAATCTTATGATATGGATGTAGATAAAGTTGTGTATGTGACTGTACATAATTAGGCATTAAACACTAGTGTGATCTTTAGGCGAGTTTCATAAAACCATACTCATGTTTAATGCCTCTTATTATGCGCCAGCCACATAATAGTACATTACTACTGAGGCCGGGAAGTGACTGGTTGCCGGCCGAATATATGTAGACGGCCGAACGAAGCGAGGCCGGATAGTATTCGGACGGCAACCCGTCACTTCATGGCCGAGGTATGTATAATGCTTTTCTCAAACATGCAATGAAATGAAACAAAAAAATGTATCTTCTTTCTAAGAAATTATAAGTCAACTACATAACTAAGTCTTTGAAACTCAACAATAAAGTCAAATACGACACCGACACCTCATTTTTTTTTATGATTGACCTGTTTGAAAGTTGCAATTTTTTTATTTAAAAAAGCGGTATTAGACGACGCGGTCGGTTGGGTCTAATTAATCGCATGCAGTGATCGGGGCCGACGGATCGCGCCGTATAATACTGCTTTTTAAATATTATTTTGAGTAGTTATTATACATTTATTTTAAATTATATAATTTAAATACCTAATTATAACTGCAAAAATTTGCTAATCATTTTTTTAAATACTAATATTACTTACAGATAATTATTGGCTAAAAGCCAAGATGCCATGTCACAACCCTATGTCAAGTGAAATTTAAAAAAGAGGTACTTGCCGGCCTAGGCTGGCAACGAGCTACTTCCCGGCCACTTTTTTAGCACTTAACTACAACATTTCATTGCATGTTTGAGAAAATAACTATTATCGCGCTCGCACTGATGTATTTTAGCGAGCGCGAAGACCTGCTTTACGTATCCAGTAAAACCGAACGTTATCGATACTTACCTATTTCTTGAATGTAACGTTCCCCGTCAGAAAATACAAAACCAGGTTCTCATAAATACCGGAACAAGCACAGTAGCACCGTGGCAATAGAGTCGTGTTCCGATATTTATGGCCACCTTGTTCGCTCCCATGTACATTATGGCGAATGTACAGTCGAAAGCAAAAATATATATACGCCTTTTTACTTATGTTTGAAGCATAAGGTCTAAAATTGTATATATATTTATGCCCTTGACTGTAAATGACTATAAGAACCCGTTTCACCATCCCTGAATAAAATATATCTATCAGATAAATGCTAGTTGTCCTGTTCTTTTATTGATCATTTTATCCGAAGGATATATTAACTGAGGATTGTGAAAAAGGCCATTATTCTAATATCCTTCCAGATATAAGCTACAAGTGTTTTTTAAAAAGTCCCTTCGTTCGATCCTCCGCATATTCTGGCCGAAAACTATAAGGAACGACGATTTGTGGAACATGTGCCGTCAGATTCCAATCGCCCAAGAAGTAGCGCAGCGGAAGTGGAGATGGATCGGGCATACTCTACGAAGAGGAGCAACGAACCTCGCTAGTATCGCCTTTGAGTGGAGGCCTCAAGGTGGAAAACGAGCTCGTGGTCGCCCTGCACACACGTGGAAAAGAAGCGTGGAGAGCGAATTGCGAGCCGTAGGCCTGACCTGGAGCGAAGCCAAGAAGGTTGCTCAAGACAGAAAAGCGTGGAAGGATCTTGTGGAGGTCCTGTGCACCTCCTGTGCCCTAGGAATTACAACAACAACAACAGCAACTTCTAGATATATTACATGGGTCCCAGGCTTTAAGCCAGGATGCAGGGGTTAAGTTTTTATGTTTTTCCGTACAGTAGATAAACAAGCATATAATATAGGCCATTAGTCCTCATAATCGACTATAATACTGAATGAATGGCGGGTACAAAAACGCTTCCTTTCTCTTCTTCCTTCAATGGGCGTGCGAATGCAAAGCGCGGAAACAATTAAAAACCTCATGGATATATGCGGGCTTCGGTATATGGCACGTTGAAATTGAGCAAATTGGCGCTCTGAGAAGTTCAATGGCTAAAATGAAAAGTCATAAAATTTAAGTATGTAACTATACCCAGTAAAAAATTAAATGTTATGATTTTTAAACAATTTTGATTAATGTCTCTTGACAGCTTTAAATTAAGGCAACAATTTATAAGGGTGTCCATTGTTGATTTATTATGCATTAATTAAGAACCATAAAATGTTTATACGAGCATGTTTGAAGAACGAGCAATTTACGATTTTTTATTTTATTTAATTTGCCTTTAATATTTTAAGAAGGTCTATTAATGACAATATTAAATGCCTTATACAAATTAACATTCTTCATCATAGGTAGTCACAAATGTGTCTTCTCTCGAATTTTCTGGAATCCTCCGGATTTCTGCTCATTAATCAAATTATCACCAGTCTAAGTAAAAAACATCTTATTACGCTTTAAACACAGATTGTGAAATTGTTTCACTAGAGTAGAAAGAATATTTCGATTACTTTATATCAGTTTTAAGGTTCGTTAATTTAATAAATTAAGTATTATTAAAATTATGTAGTCCGCTCTTTGGCTTCGAGTATATCAACACTTTCATGTCCCGTTTGGTTTTGTTTTTAGCTCCATCTGTGTCAGAATACTGCAACTAATTCCATCCGAAAAGGAACTCTCTGATCACTTGTTGGCAACACAGACTGTTCCGAGTAGATTATGTCCAGTTATGAGGCAGAATCCATAGATGTCTATAGTGAGGTGGTTTAATTCAATACAAAACTATTAATTTAAGTAATGATGCATGGTATGGTGCAGTATAGACACACAATAAATAACACAATTCGTACAAGACAACTTTAGTTGCCCGTGGAGTTGAAAGTGTTTGAATGATTTCGAATTTTAGATACTTATTTCCGCGCTATTCTACCATAAACACAACATGTATGAATAAAACAATAATCTACAGGTACAGCAAAAAGAAGGGAATATCTTATACAACTTTTTGAATACACGCTTAAGGGAAATTGCACATTTAATATTTTCTGAAAAGGGACTTTTAAATAGTCTAAATCAACGCATACTCACCCGATTATTTTTTTGCTACTGGGAATGAAAAGGAAGTCCAAGAAGTCCAGGAAAAGTTGTAACTTTTCCTTCCTGCATCACTGTTCACACAGGGAGAAAATGCCGCATACATTCTCGGTACAATAACACAAATTCCTATTTTAGATTTAGGGTATGGTTAGATTTAATTGTAATCATATAAATTGTAAATAAATTAAAAGCAAAATAAACTTAGTAACAATCGATCTTTCCCGTGATAAATCCCGTGATAGATTTACTAGAATAAATCATGAATTTGGTAATTTTCTTATAAATGTTTCCAATGTCTGTCGAATTTTTCTTATGATCTTGCCCTTCTTGTTTGTATTAACCATGGGGATTTTCAAAATAGAATCGTACATGTCATAATCTTCAGCCTGGACCTCATTTTCTTTATTATCAAGATTATGTTGTTTATTAGCAGCAATATCATCAGTATCATTAGGCATGTTCTCGATAGTATAGACATTTTCAATAACTGGAAAGTCTAATTTTAGAGGAACCATGGTATCTGCCTCGTCGTTAATGTGCTTAGCTGATGCGGAAGTTTTTGTTTTACTCTCATCCGCGACATCCGTATCCTTGTATCCTCTTAAATCAATACTGTAAATATACAAAAATGCGTAAGCTACTGCTTAATTAAAGATGTTTCTACGTTTGAAACGCTCTATAAATTGATTATTTTTAAGCAGTTATAAATAAAATAGTAATTAATATCTTAGGCGTCGAATAGTGTGCAACTATATGGTCTATTCATCCTAAACATAATTCTTATGTAAAAAAAAGTGCACGTTTACTAACGTAAACTGGTATTTTCTCTTATTTTTAACTGAAATATGCACATCTTGGTTAATATCATCATATCTTGGTTTAGACAAACATTGCAGTTTTATACCAAAAAACAGGATTTAGACTATAGATTTTAGTTAGGACAGTCAAGTGCAAAAATATACGTATCGAAAAAAAACTTATGAATATGTTACAACGTTCTTACTACACAGAATTAAAGTGCCTAAATAGACGCATAGGTACTGATGCCGAATAATTGTTATTTATAGAAGTGGATATATTTATTATTTCAGTAGAAACACCTGTAACTATTTTCGTCAGCGAAGTACTTCACTTGTACTTTATTACCCTGATCGTCTACATACTGATAAGTTCCAGAAAGCGTTCCATTAGGAAAAGTCTTTTCGTCTCTTGCTTCGATATTTATACCTGGTAAAAAAAAAACTTCATGAAATCTTTTCAAAATAAATTGTTAAAAACTATCGACACAATAAAATAAACCTACATTCAACAATTGTATGTATCAACAATAACACAATTATTAAATCACTTTGTAACATTGTTATGAAAACAAACTGACGTTGACAGAGATATTTCATCTCATGATGGTTCTGTAAAAATGACATAATAAGCAAAGAGGGCAAAACACTACACAAAGTATTAAAATAAGTTTTTACTATTTTTGATAATAATTTATGTTTACAGAGTTATATTTAAGTTAAATAAAATATTGTCCCGAAAACGGCATTATTTTGTTTCCTCTCATAGGCTTTACTGTTGCACGATGAGGTTTTTTCTTCTTCCAAGTTACAGAGTCCCCTTCGATGTTTATAATAGGGTTGGTGTTGGCTATTGGTTCCATGGGTGGTGAAGTATACGGGTTTGGGCGGTCTCGCATTACTCTGTAAAAAAAAAATCTTTTTCATGAATGAACCGGATCTAATTCGACGTGCTTATGTAACAATCACCTGTTTTCTGAGTACGGAGTAAGAATAAGTAAAGTAGTGGTGATCCATTTAAGAGCCCTGTGGGGTAAGTACATCTTGCGTTTGACAGCTTCTCGCAACTCTCCGGCTCTTTTAGATTGTATTGATTAAAATGAGACGTCTAGCTGCGAGTTTCTGCCAAACACGAAATAGGTTTGCCCCACTGAGGACGCAATCATGCCTGCTACCGCGAACACCAAACGTAAATTTCGGGGATTTGTTGAAAAATCCCCTAAATATGCGTATATTTTTCATGATTAATCATGAGGACATGGAGCGTTAAAGAATACATTTGTCACCCACACTGGTGACAAATGTATTCTTCCTGCCGTCGGTTGCGGTGGTGACTCACCACCCCAACCCTTCCCGTGGGTGTCGTAAGAGTGTGGACTCTTACGACACCCACGGGAAGGGTTGGGTGAATAGGGATTGTAGTGTCACTGACAATTAGTTTATTGAAGATTGATGATGGGCAGCAGCGTCATCATAGTGGATACAATACTGCGATCACCAACCCGTTTTTCCAACGATCCAATAGGCATTTGCCTCCTAATGCGTCCATATAATAATTACTTAATTTATAAACGGGAGAGGCTTTTGCCCACTATTACTATCAAAATGCGATCAGAAGTATATTTGAAAGTACTGTTGACACAACAGTGTATAAATCAATTTCGGATATATTAAGTTACATTTATATTCATAGTTTAAGTCCAGAGACTTACAGACAATAGATTAATTAATCACTCACTACATCTATAAATAACTCTTTTATTGATAAGTTTTGTGTTATTTGTACAAGTACTTTCAAATTTACTTCTGATCTCGGTTTAATAACATGAGGAAGGTTATAAGACTTTTGCCGAAAGACCATATTTCAGTATCCATACTGACCTGTATCCTTTTTCATCAGCAATATACCGGTACCGATGAGCGCGACCCGCCGAGTCCAGGTACCCATAACTTCCCGCTACCGTGCCGTTTGGGTACCTTTCTTCGTGTCGGTACTGGGTATTCCCGGTCGCTGCGTCTAACACGTCGTAGCCGAATGCGTAGGTGCCAGGGTTGCCTAGTTAATATATTTGTATAGGTATTAACTAAAGATAAGTATATTTATTTCTTGTATGTACAATTTATATACCTACATAAATTAAATCTACCTAACCTTTTAAGTAAACTATATCTTGTATGTTTGGTTAAACTGTAAATACAAGTTGGTTGAAATAAATTGAAAACCCGTATCTATGATTGGCCCTTGTGGCATTTTACCGGGGATGCTGGC